>CM043723.1:27514789-27588876 GCA_023969325.1 Oryzias curvinotus
GTGTGTCAGCGCGTCAAGGAGACGTCCGCTGAAAAAAGTTCATTTATGTGACTACAGATATTAATATATCTTGTACGAATGTAGATATCACAAGCAGAAGGATCGCCCCAGGTTTCAACCGTGCACATATCATGGTTATGCAGCAGCAGAAATGCTGTCTTTGCTCATCAAACTACTGACTTTGGTTAGATGTCTGTTTCAAATGCTGAATTTTCTATAAGTCAATTAGCCGACGATACAACAATCTTCCTGAACAACCTGCATGACATCCCATAATTCTAAAACCTATTGACATCTTTTCAAAGCTTCAGGCCTCAAACTGAACCTAAACAAATGTGAGATCTAACCCATTTAACCATGAACATTATCTAATGCTTCTAATACTCCAATTAGATCCACAGTTAAATACCTCGGAATGAAAATAACTAAAAACAAATCAGACTTGGAGAAACTGAATGTTTGGGACAACTAGAGAAATGTTCGTCTCTTCTAAATAACGGGGCACAGAGAGATCTTTCTATTTTTGGTGGAATTCTCATCACCAAAACTGAAAGTATATCAAGATTCATAAAGCCGACCTACTCTATAGGTGTCCCTAAACAAGCCATTCATCTATTAATCAGATCAACTTGAACTTCATATGGAAAAGAAAAACACACTATATTAAACAAGGTCCTCTGACTGAGAAATAGGAAGATGGAGGCCAACAAGCTCTAGAATTTAACAGCCTTGAAAATAAAACTGGTTCAAATCATTTATTAAAAATCAAAACAGTTTTTGGTTTATTGTTCCTAATAAAATATTATCCAGCCTTGGAGGGATCACTTTTTTACTCAGTTGTGATTTTGACAGAAAGAAACTTCCCATCCAACTCTCATCTTTTCATCAGCAAGTTCTTCTGTATTGGAAACTCATTTAGAAACATAATTACAGTCCACACATCACTCCTCTATGGAACTGCAGATACATCACTAGAAGAAACAAATCCCTGTTTGTTCCAAAATAGATTCAAAATAGAATTTAGTCCTTAATGCATCTACTTAATGACAATGCTGCCCTCCTGTCTTTTGATGATTTCACAGCTAAATATGGTTCACTGACAAATAAAAACAAGATTTTGAGAAAATGATTAAGGCCTCAAAATGTTGTAAATCAGTGTCTGATGTGTTTCATAATGTCATTTACAGACATCCTACTGTCCCCAAACTTCTGATTCATGGATACAATACAGCCACTGCCAAACTCCCCAACCATCAAATCAGAGAATATTTCAATCAAACGTCCTTTCCCTACATCTCAAACCCAAATTATATAACCCAGTATTTTAATAATTCAGAAAAGAAACAAATACGAACTAAATATTTAAAACTCCCCATTCCTCCTAAAGCCAAGGAAGTCCACTTTAAAACCTTTTCAGGTATTTACCCTTCCAAGGAATTACTGAGAAAACGGTTTGGAATTCCTGAAAACTGTTGTTCTTTTTGTCATGTGGATGTTGAAACAACTGAGCATCTTTTCTTTGAATGTTTTTATTCTAATGTCTTTTGGAATAATTTACATTATTGACTTTTCCCCAAGATCCCAGGTTTAGCAGACTTTTCTATTAAGGACATCATTTTTGGGTTTATTTTAGAAAACAAAAACACAGAACTTATTTTAAATGTTGTAATTATTTTGGGTAAATTCTATATACATAAATGTCGATTCCTTAAAATCAAACCATATTTTTTTTACATTTCATAAAGAATTCTGCTCTTTTTTTCATCCGTTAACATCATGGAAAACAAACTTGCTTTGAAACTTCAAAGTATCAAATGTAACTTGCAGCTTTTTGATAAGTTAAGAATCATTCAAATGTCTATGTAACCCCCTTTTTATTTTATTTTAGTTATTTTAATATCTTTTATTTATGTCTTTTTTTCTGTATCATTGTTATAATTGCATTTTATTTTATATTGCATTTGTTGTTTGTATGTAACATGTCTTTTATTCCTATGTTTCTACATGTGTCATAATTGTATGAAACTGTCACAAATTGTTAACCTCAAGTGTTTTTTCAATAATGAAAAAAAGTTTTGTCTTTCTGAAAGGGTTAACAGATCAGGACTCCTCTTCCTCATCTGCAGCTCCTCCTCTGTCATGATGGGCGTCACCAACAGGAAGAGAATAAAGAAGCTGATTGGCTGAACTCACAGTTAAACCATCTGGTTGGAGGATCAGAGTCAAACCGGTTTCTGAGGAAGTGAAACTCTCACAGTCTGTGTGTCTGAGAGGAGAAATGGCGCAGAAAGGAGTGGATCTGGATGAAGAAACCATCTGCTGTTCCATCTGTCTGGATCTGCTGAAGGATCCGGTGGCTATTCCCTGTGGACACAGCTACTGCATGAAGTGTCTTCAAGGATTGTGGGATGCAGAAGAGAAAGTCCACAGCTGTCCTCAGTGCAGGAAGACCTTCACACCGAGGCCTGTTCTGGTGAAAAATGTCATGTTAGCAGCTTTAGTGGAGCAGCTGAAGAAGAGCGGACTCCAAGCTGCTCCTGCTGGTCTCTGCTATGCTGGACCTGAAGATGTGGTCTGTGACGTCTGCACTGGAAGAAAACTGAAAGCCATCAAGTCCTGCTTGAGCTGTCTGGCCTCTGAGGATCACAGCCACTTTCTGCTCAACTACACCTCACTGCCACCACTCAGTGAGTCCACCCCCTCAGCCAGCATCCATGTCCGTCCTCTGACATACTTTGAGGATGTGACAGCAGCTGTGTCAGAGCTCAGAGACAAACTGCAGGACATTCTGAGAGAGGAATGGACAAACATCTCACTGACAGTCTCTAATGTGGACGTTTTACTGTCAGAACCAGAACCAAAGAGCAGAGCTGACTTCCTCAGATATTCATGTCAAATCACACTGGATCCAAACACAGCACACAGAGAACTGATACTGTCAGAGGAGAACAGAAAGGTGACATATATGGAAAAACCTCAGTCTTTTTCCGATCATCCAGACAGATTTACTGATTATCCTCAGGTTCTGAGTAGAGAGAGTCTGACTGGACGTTGTTACTGGGAGGTGGAGTGGAGAGGAGAATATGTTTATGTAGCAGTCGCATACAAGAACATCAGCAGATCTGGAAGAGAAAGTAGATTTGGTTATAATGATAAATCTTGGGCATTAGTTTGTTCTCCAGACAGGTTCTCATTTCTCCACAACAGCATAAAAACCTCCATCTCAGCTCCTGTTTCCTCCAGAGTAGGAGTGTACCTGGATCACAGAGCAGGTGTTCTGTCCTTCTACAGCGTCTCTGAAAGCAGGACTCTCCTCCACAGAGTCCAGACCACTTTCACTCAGCCGCTCCATGCTGGACTGAGGGTGTATAATGTTAGAGAAACAGCAGAGTTGTGTAAAGTGAAATAGTTCCTGAAAGAAGTGAAATGTTTGTTTTCAGTGATTTCTCTGCTTTGGATCATTTAGAACTAAACGTTTGAACTGTTCATATTCTGTGGAGAAATGTTTGGAGTCAGAAATAGAGAGAAATGAAAATCTCTAGAATGTGGATTGGAGACATTTCTGAACATGAATGTCAAACTTTTGGGAGTCAAATCTGTTTTCTTTGGGTTTCTTTGAATTCAAATTTCACACACATGTTTTTGTGTTGTTGTCATGGGAACTGAAGGAAGCTGCAGCACAAATGGAATCAGTGAGGTCACAATCCCAGACTTTCTCTGGTTTGTTCTCCACAGAAACGACAAGAGAAGAAGCTGAAGGAGAAGATTGTGTTTGTGGAAAGAAGAACATTTACAACTTTGTTTTCTTTCTGCTTCATTTGACAACTTTGGATTGAAGATTTGTGTTTTCATGTCTCTGTTCTTCAGAGAAAAGTTGTTTCTGATCATGTGACAATAAAAACCTCCTGATTCTTTTGTCTTCATTCCAGAGTTTGAATGAAATGTGATGAAGAAAAGTGGGACTAATATGAGGAAAGAACTGAGGCAGTTTTCCTGGAACTCCAGAAATGACAGAGTTCATGTTTAGAGCAGAAACATCTGTCAGTCAGTCTGAGTCCTTTTAGCTTCATTATTGCTAGGATTATTATCAGCTCATGAGTTTCTAAATATGTTGGCCAGAGCTTTATTCCTGGTTGAACAGACCCAGAAGAAGGGTTAGGATTAGGCTAATACGTGCCAACAACAACATTTAGCTTCTGTCTATGAAGACTCTCATTCATCCAGGTTGATTCCATCATAGTAGTAGGTTTAGGGGCTGTCATCTCAACATTTAGCTTAGGATGCACTGAAAATTCATGCGGGCAATGCCACAATGTGCATCTTGGCACGACGCTGAAGTTGGCTTCTGATTGGTGAGGACACTAAAGGAACATTCCACTGCATTTTTCACACTAAGACCACATAGAACCGGGTCCTGTTCAGAAACCACAGGACCTGGACTGCTCAAACCTGGATTCCATTATGATTTAGATAGTAAAGATTACACTAAACACAGTTTCTGATTTGTGAAACCTTTATTTCAGAAAAAAAAATCTTTACACCTGGTCTGAGGTGGTGTCAGTGTATGAAATGTGATAAAATCATCTTATTTCACATTTTCACAAATCTAATAAAGGTTTTTGTGTAGCGTCCTCTCTGGGCCGCTAGACGGGGGGATTGGGGGCGTAACAAAGGTTTTACAGAATAAGTGAAGTTACAGTTTTACAGAATAAAGGAAAGAAAAAAAGTGATTGATTGTCCTAGAGCAGGGGTGTCCAACTCCAGGCCTGGAGGGCCGGCCTCCTGCTGGTTTTCCTGCCTTATCTGCTGCTGATTACCTGGATCAGGTGTGTTTAGCCAATAAGGATCTTCAATGGCAGCTTGGTTGGAAAACATGTGGGACACCGGCCCTCCAGGCCTGGATTTGGGGCCCCCTGTCCTAGAGTGGGGTAACTCCAACAGTCCTCCAACAGGAGGCTGGGTAACTGGGTTGGAGTAGGGCGGGGGTCGCATGCGACTCTTTTCTTCCTGAGCTGCGGTTCTCTGTGTTTTAGTGAAATAACTATTATGTTCTAAGATTGTCGTGGTGCCTTTAACACCGTCGGGCAGGAGGAACAGAGCAGCGTGAATGTACGGAGGGGGCGTGTCTGCAGCTGTGAACGCCGACCAGAGTCTGTTATGGGATGGAAAGTTCTTCTAAAAAGACAGTCAGTGGTAATCTCATAGGGGACCTGTGATTGCTGCCTACGCTGCCACCCCATCAGGGCAGTAACCTCCTGCACCACACCCTACATAAATCTGTTCACTTTATTTGTTTGCATATATTTTTAGATTTCTTTTTCTAAAATAACACACATTTGAACATAAAAATAACACGTTTCAGTTTATTTTATTATAATTTGCTTCATTAATTTGATGTTATGCTATGAGTTACCAGTGTTGAGGGAACCATTGTTGCTGCTGCTGCCATCTGCTGGTGGAACCATCAAGTCAGGCCTGACACAACAATGCATGGCAGTCAGCAGAGGCCTGATATTCAGCAGGCAGCTAAGTGGACTGAACCATCACCCAGTGGACAAGGAACTCTTTTTGTGTTGCTTTACTTTACTTTCTATTTTGATGTTTATTTTCATTCATTTGAGGGTGTTAATTTACCATAGGATGAACTTTAGTTTAGTTTGTTTGTTGTATTTTGTCTTAGTCTTTAAGTTCCCCCTTGTGTGTCTAGTTGGTTTGATCAGCCACTATATATGTTCCCTTGTGTTTTCAATTAGGGAGGTCAGTTTAAGTAAGTTGGTTTGTCTGGTCAGTCTTCCTTTGTTACTTTTAAAAGCTTGAGTTAGTTTTGTTACTTTGACATCCTTTAAGGGCCCATTTTGTCCATTTACACCTTTATAAAATAAATTGGAAAATTTCTGATAAACTATTTTGCTGTCCATGTCTTATACTGCTCGCCCCCCCCAAAAAAAAACAAAACATAAAAAACAAAAAAAGCCTTTTTTGTTCCTAGACTAAAACCGCCCATTTCTGCATAAAATTAATTAAATGTGTGTTAAAACGCCCCTATCCTTTCAACTTTGTCTGCTATGATGACCGTATGTTGCGCAGTCTGTGGAGACAACACTGGAGGGGGGGTTGCACGCGGGGGGAAACAATGAACAGGTAGAGAGGCGGGGGCGGGGCTTAGACTCACCGTTTATGATTCCAGACCCACAACAAACTAACAGCTGCTTCCTAACAAAAACTAGTTGTCATCCATAAAATTAATGTAATTTATTGGGTTTACTGGATTTAAATAAATAAATAGAAAGGAGTCTGCATCAAAGTGAATTTATTTCCATCATCTCATTCATCCTAACTCTGGATGTTTGAGAGACAGAAAAGTCTATTCAAGGTTGTGGAAAATGGACAAAAGATCAAAGGAAACATCACGCTCATAAATAATTTAAATAAATAATTAAATCAATATCCTGACAACATTTGGAATCAATACAAGTATTACCAAATGAACTATCACGGTACTTCTGATTTTTCTAACACCCCTAGTGTTGTGGCTCCCAGTGCTTTCATTTCTGTAGGAAACTGATCCAAATGGCTCTTTGAGAGGTTCAGGTTCAGACTCCTGGATCAGGATGTTGTCAAAGTTATTTCTGAAAACACAAAAACCAAGAGCAGAGTACGATTTCTGATGAGGAGAGCTGGGAACAGACAACCCTTCAGCACCTCTGCTCCAAACAGCTGAGGGTGTCTGCCCCCTCCTCACACTTTTATTCAGAATGGGGTCGCCATGTTTACATGGGGAGTGAAATACCTACAGGTCACAAGGATAGTAGTTGTCAATTGAAGAACTTTTATATCACTTCTACATTATCTTAATCTAGATGTGGATTTTACTTAAATTTTTATGCTCAGATCTGATTTTAGAGTAATGTGGTGTATTACTGAGTTTAATGTAGCATAACCCAATTGTGCACATGCATAGTTGTAACATAACAGACAAACAACTCCCTTCTCCACAAATCTGTCTTTGTTCGAGCAGCCTGTTGAGTTTTGAGTTCCGGTGAGCAAACCCCCCTGAAGTCACGTTTACACATTCCAGGAAAGACGCGTCCTCCACACACAGCAGAGGAACGGGGGGGGGCCGCAGCAGACCACTATAAAAGACCCAGTTTGAGAAGCCCCTTTGTCTTCCGCTCTTGGACTTTGCAGCTGTCAGACATGCGTAACTACATGCAGCTGTGAATCTTCAGCGGACACCCGGAGCTCCGTATTGCTTTTTGTTGATTTATTTGGTCAATAGAATTATTGCTTGGCTGTAATAAATAACAACTCAGAGACAACGTTGGTTTGGAAATCCATTTATTCTGATCTCTCTGATTTTTTTGGACACGAATTGTAGGTTCAGGAGGATTTCATTACCTACACAATATATTCTGATCATCCTGATGCACATGGCTGGCCCTCCCTATACGTGAATTACACAGCCGCGTAGGGCCCCCGTCACCACCAGGGGCCCCAAGTGGCGAAAAAAATAAAATGAAAAAGACTCAAATCTGGCAACCCATTTCATAGAGCTTCCATACCAACGTGCGCTCTGAATGTTGTGCAAAAGAAAGTTGCCTGCACTTTAATGATCCCCCCCTTCTACACACCTGAACCAATCTGGCAACCCAAATAATGACGTTACGCATCTGAGCCTGGCACAGTGTGTATTTACGAACGCATTTTGTTTCAATAAAGTTGGGAAAAAGAAAAAAACCCAGCGCATTTTGTCACACTGATCAAAGCGACAACAAGAGAAAATCATGATGCTACAGAGACTTTATCCATCAGGAGCTGAAAAAAGAGGAAGAACTTCAACATCAATCACAAGGTAAGTTTGGAGGATGTTGGAGCCGTATTTTTACATTTTCCAGTATTTCTGTGCAGCTGCACTAATCAAATAATCAATCCGAGGTGAAGTTTGCACACAAACGACCCCGTTTGTCGTAATTTCCAATGGAAAACTCGAAAATAATTCTGATTCCCAAGTTTCCAAGATCATGAGGTCGGACATGACCTTCTAAAACGGCGGAGAGTTAGCAGAGAAAAGGAAATAATGATGGTATTATGGCTGATAAATGTTTAACTCATGTTATAATCGTATTGGTTCATTGTTTTGCTACACATATTTAGTGCGTTCTGCATTTTCCGGTTTATGTCTGTATAAAAACTGCTGTTACTCTGTTATAGCAGGTCAGGTAGTCTGACTTTTTCAACAATAAATGTGTCTTAAAATCTTGCATTGGCATAAAATATGGAGAATCAAAACTGCCAAATACAAATAGGAAATAAATGTTCTCATTTATAAATGAAAAACAAAATAAATGCACTAATTCTAAAGTTATGGACATACAAAATAATAAAAAAGTGTATAAATGCTTGCAGTTCCACTTATACTAAAATTAGTGTTCACATTTATTATTTATAAATGGGTACATTTATTTCTTATTTGTATTTTGGAGTTTTGGTTCTACATAGTGATGATGATTTGCACAGTTCCTTCTCAGCCGACAGTTTCTTCTGCTCTTAAAAAGTATCAAAAAGTATTGGAGGTGGAGCAGCGTCCACATCCCAAAATGTTCCTGACATCACTGAAGATCTAATCTAAGGTCATTATAATAGCATGTGAAGTAAATTTAAAAAAAAACAGGGTCTGCATAACCCCTTATTTTCATAAACAGCAGCTGAAGAGAATGGAGTCCCAAATTGTTCATATTTAAATAAATAAATATGATCTTGTGCAAATACACAATCAACCAATAAATCTCTCATAAATATATAAAAAGATCATGAAATTGTGAAAAACCTGCACACAGATTTTAAATGAGCCACTATATAATTAGTAGTATTCTGCTATAGTTATTTTATTAACTTCATCATTAATTATTATGTAATAATAATTCTTGTTTTTAGCTGCAGAAGAAACTCCTGTCACCACATCTACTGTTGAAAGGGAAAATGTTGATGCTGCTGCTGGTAAGTTCAAATCTAGACAATATGGAGCCCATATCAAACGTATTGCTTCATTATTACTTAAAAGAAAGTCATACATTTGCACACACAGACAACAGTGAAGGCACTTCTTTCCAACATTCTGCTTCCAGCATCACAGCAACTGTTCTGTAGATTTTATTGGACTGTTTGACTTTTCACTGTCTGTGTTTGTTGAAGTTATGTCTCTTATGTTCCAGAGGTTCCAAGAGAGGCGTTTATGGAAGAGGAGCCAACTGGATCCAAAATCCCACACACCTCTAATCCAATTGGTCGAGCTGAATGACCAACACACTCTCTGATCCAGAAAGAATGGATTTGGTGCAAAGACGTCCTTTTCAGACTGAGAAAGACTTTGACTTTCCAAAATCCCCTCATAGAGCTGTTGGGTTCTTTATTTTGGATTGTTTGATCGTTATATGATTTTCTATTAAGTTGCTGTTTTTAATAAGTTGAAGTCTTGTGAATGTCATTTGTTGAGTGCCTAATGTTACATTAAATGTATATATATATATATATATCTATATATACATTTGTCATTCATATTTTCTTCTTTTCACTTTTAAAAGTTGTTTGGCACCACTAAATGTTCATCCAACATGCAGAAATATACTGTTTTCAATTCTTCAGCAGCAGCAATAATACATTCACAAAATGTAATAATAGAGAGATCTCATTTATATTACAACAAAAGTCGCGTTTCGTTGGTGCTGCTGATCAGTTAAAGGGCCCACAAATTAAATTTCGCTTAGGGCCCCCGGAAGACCAGGGCCTGCCCTGCTGCTGCAGCAAATGTTCTCTGATGAAAAATGTCAACAAGTCAGAAATGACATTTTCTATCAGTACAGCTTTAAGTCTACTGTGGTGAACCGTCATCCTTTTTCCTACTTCCTGCTGCTGTTAAGCTGAATAGAAACAGGACTTCATTGTTTCAGGATCCAATAAAAATTCTATCAAGTTTAAGTACAAATCTAGATTTTTTGCACTTCCTTCCTGAAATCTGATGGATTTTCTGTCTTTTGTTCTCATTTTAGTGGCAGAAATATCTCTTCATAGTTCCAGAGTCTGTCTTAAATTCATTATAAAGAACTTCTGACTGTTGTTGCTCAAACACAATATTTGTTGATAACCATGAAGAACTCTGGACTTTGTCTCTTTCATGATCTTTGACTGACAGTAAAACCAATAAATGTTACTGAGTTGCAGTAAATCTTCTGTAAAATCCCAGACTGTCCTGGACTCTGATCCTGAAATCCCTCCTCCTGATGACAAAACCTTTGAAAGTCTTGAAGGGAAACAAGTTGTGAGGAAACCTTCAGTGCAGAAAGAACTGCAGCTTCTTCAACTGGAACTCTGCAGCAAAATGAGCAGGAAGGATCTGGATGAAGAAAGCTTCTGCTGTTCCATCTGTCTGGATCTGCTGAAGGAGAAGACTTTGATGTCTTCTTGTCAAAGATTCAAAGATTTTGATTGTCATTGTATTTCTACAATGAAATTCTGTTGGCACTCAGTCAAAAAGTAGAAGTAGACATCAAAGTATAAAAAACAATCAGAAAATACGTTAAGAAGTTTTAAATAAAAATGTCATAATAAATAAACATCTTTATTGCATCATTCAGTGGTGTTTTGTACTGAGGGATGTCAGGATTCTGGTATCAGATGTCAGGCTCCCCATCCTGACATTCTGAGGCCTGTTGGTCAGGAAGTCCATAATCCATGACCAGAGCGTGGATGAGAGTCTGAGATTGGAGAGTTTGTGGACCAGTTTATGGGGATCACAGTGTTGAATGTGCTGCTGAAGTCAATTCAATTCAATTTCAATTCAATTTTATTTGTATAGCCCAAAATCACAACAACAGTCGTCTCGATGGGCTTTGAGGTAAAACATGAGCTCAAAAGGATCATGAATACAAAGAGTCAATAGGAAAATACTAAAATAAACTAACAAACTGACTAAGCTATACTGGCATCCCTGCCCTTAGACCCTCATTCCACAAAGAGCGTCCTGACGTAGGTGTTTGGCTGCTCCAGGGGTGTCAGGGCTGTGTGGAGTGTGGTGGAAATGGCGTCCTCTGCAGATCTATTTGCCCGGTAAGCAAACTGATGTTTGTCAAAGTTTGTGGGGATTTTATCTTTGATATGTTCTAAGACGATCCTCTCAAAACATTTCATTATCAGCGGGGTGAGGGCAACTGGATGGTAGTCATTGAGATTTAAGATTCAAGGTTTCATTGCCGTTTGCACATGCAGTACATCGGAATTTTTCTTTGGCATCTCTCATGTCAGGGTAAATAAGAAAGGACAAAAAAATGAGAAAAGTAAATAGAATAAAGTTAAAATTAGACAACAAAGGTACAATGTATATAAAAAAAATATAAATATGAGTAATTATGAATATTGCAGCGTCCCAGTCTGTTCAGAAGAATTATTGTGCATGTGGAGTTATTGTTTATTGCACTTAGTGATTCAGTCCAGTCTTCCCTCTCTGATGTCGTTGTCCTCTCCGTAGATGGTGATCCTGTGCACCAGGTCTCTGTATGCAGACTCGTCCCCTCCTCTGATGAGGCAGAGGACGGTTGTGTCGTCTGCATTATTGATGATCATGTTGTTGGAGTCAAGGGAGGTGCAGTCATAGGTGTAGAGTGAGAAGAGCTTTGGGCTGAGGCAGCACCCCTGTGGTGTTCCGGTGCTGACAGTCATCTCAGCAGAAACCTTCTTTCCCATCTTCCCCACCTGTGGTCGGTCAGTGAGAAAGTCCAGAATCCAGTTTCTGGTGGGTTTTGGTATTCCCAGTTCTGCCAGTTTATCAGTCAGCTTCAGGGGCCTGATGGTGTTGAAGGCAGAGCTGTAGTCCAGGAACAGAATCCGGGCGTACGTGTTCTTGGAGTCCAGATGTTCCAGGGTGCAGTGAAAAGCCAGGGCCACCGCGTCTTCTGCTGATCTGTTGGGGCGGTAGGCGAACTGGTGGGGGTCTACTGATTCGTCAACCATGGAGGTGATGTGTGACAGAACCAGCTTTTCCAGACATTTCATTGCTGCAGGGGTGAGAGCCACGGGTCTCAGGTCGCTCATCGTTGTGACGTGTGTTTTCTTTGGGACCGGCACGATCACAGAAGACTTGAAGATACGGGGAACGGTTTCCAGCGATTGAAGATGTGTGTGTACACAGACATGATTCTGTGAATTGTATGTTGTTCATTTGTTGACTAAGCCAGTTCTGAAAATCTTGCCAGAATCTTTGGATCACTGGACATGAAACAAACAGGTGTTGGGTTGTTTCTGGGGCTACATGACAGAAATCACACGGATCAACCTCAAAGCCAAATCTACTTCTCAATGTCTCTGCTGATGGGTAATAATTGTTTATCATTTTGAACTGCATTTCTTTAATTTTGGGGACCACTGGCCATTTGATGAATTTCCATAGTTGAGCACCTGATGTGACAGATGTCTCAGTTATTTTATATTTCACTTTTCTATTAAAGTCATGATATAATTTACCTTTAAAGGATTTGTTTAGGTATTTATTATCACATTTTATTCACTAAGATTTCTTTCTGCAATTACTAAATTTGGTAGTTTAATTTGAACATAGGAAGACAATATTGTATTTTTTATGAAATGTATTAAAGTAATTGGAATTTCTCTGCAGGTTTTCTGAAATTCCTTGGTTGATCATTCAATATCATATTTACTTTTGAAGTCTCTTAACTGAAGAATTTCTCCATTTGAATCAAGAATATCACTTACAAAAATGATCTTGTGGTCAAACCAATTCTGATGAAACGGGGTTCTGGCTGGGATGGCGGATGGGTGGACGTCTCTCGCTAAGCTCTCGCCTTTTTCCCAGATTTGCACAGTAAATGTCAGAAGTTTTAACATTTAAGTCGTTTTGTTTACATAATAGAGCAAATCTAAGTTAAGTATTTTATCCTTTGTTTTTACATTTTTTACATACTTTTATTAACAAAAGTATTTTTGCTAAGATGTGAAAGGTCTTAATCAATATGGTTATATAATTTGTAATAACAATTTATATTGTTTTCCAGTGAAACATTTGAGTGAAAATCACCATCTAATGGTAAAATTCTCAGTTTCATATTTAGTAAATAGTTAGGGGAGCAGCTAACCTTTAATTTAAGACACCAGCTTCTTTTATCTTAAATTTTCTCTTTTTTTTTGTTTACATCCTTTTTTGTGTTTTATTTATGTCTTTAAGTTGTGTGTGGTCATTCATTTCACTAAATACTGGGGGTATTAGGGACTCTGTTAAAAGAAAGTCACTTTTTTTGTTTTGCAAAAGCCAAAAAGTTCAATGTTATTGTCTACAAGAAACTCACTCCAATGAGAATGATGAAAAGTTTTGGTCCAATCAGTGGGGAGATAAAATCCTTTTTTCTCATGGCACCAACCGGACAGCAGGGGTCGCTATATTACTGAATCATTTTTCTGGCAAGCTATTAATTGCAAAAAGAGATGGTTCTGGTCACTGGTTAATTTGTGTTCTTGTGAAAGATGATAAATGTGTTATTCTGGGAAATGTATATGGATATAACTCTGCAGCGCAAAACAAAATCCTGTTTTCAGACTTTATAAGCTCTGTTAAAGAACTAAACCAAAGATATCCTAGCAGTAATTTAATCATTGGAGGTGATTTTAATATGGTGGAAGATGAATACCTCGACAGATTTCCTTCAGCGTTTCAAAATCATCATTATAATCCAGGTCTTCTTTATTTATGTAGAGATTTAAATGTTTCTGATGTTTGGCGCCGTGATAATCCTGATGTTCAAGCGTTCACCTGCTTTAAACCAGACGGATCTGCTAAATCTAGGTTGGATTTTTGGTCAACAAATGAAAATCAACAGAATTTTACATCAATAGCCAATATTTCTGCTGCACCATTAACAGACCATTCTGTGATTAAGCTCATTATTCAATAATCCTAGAAACAAAGGCTACTGGAAGTTCAACTCTAGTCTATTAGAGGATGAAGTTTATTCTCAGGTGATTATAAATGAAACCCAAAGGATAACTAACGACAGACAGTTCACCACTCAGAGGGACAAATGGAAGTTTTTCAAATTCAAAGCAAGACAGATTTCCATAACTCACAGCAAAAGACTGAGTAGAGATGGTAAACAAAAAGAAATGGAAATGATCAGAGAAATGAACTCTATTTGTTGTAAATCTCTATTGAGTGAAGGTGAGAAACAGAGACTTTCATTCCTGCAAACCTCACTGGATAATATGTTCATCTCTAAAGCCAAAGGTGCTTCTATTAGATCCAGAGCTAAATGGGTTGAAGAGGGAGAGAAAAGTTCAGCTTATACTTCTGTAGATGGAAAAAAGGCCACAAGAGAAAAATGCTGTTAACAGATTGTTAATTAATGACAGAGAAAGTACAAATATGGAGGAAATGAAGGGAAAAATGTTCCAGTTTTACAGTGGGCTGTACTCTTCCTCTTATTCGTCTCAGGATGCTGATCGCTTCTTTAATCACATCAAGGATTTGGCTCCTAAAGTGGATGAAAACTTTAAACAAGTGTGTGAAGCAGAAATCACTATGGAAGAAGCAGAAAAAGCCATGAGACGTTTAGCTGTAGATAAATCTCCAGGATCTGATGGGCTTACTGTTAACTTTGACAGACATTTCTGGGAACACTTGAAAGAGCAGTTTCTGTTGGTCATGAAGGACATTTCTGAGTTGAACATCCTTCCATCCACCATGAAGCAGCGCGTCATCACCCTGATTCCTAAACCTGGGAAAGACGCCAGACTAATTGATCATTTCAGACCAATATCCCTCCTCAATAGAGATTATAAAATCATAACCAACATTTATGCATCTAGATTAAAAACAGGACTGAATCAGATCATCTCAGACACACAATCAGGCTTTTTAAAAGGACGATCAATTCACAATAATATCCAGTTAGTTCTTGATCTGATTGACTCTAATCAATTCATTAAAGATGATGGCTTCATTTTATTTTTAGATTTCTTTAAAGCCTTGGACACAGTTGAACACAAATTTATGTTTCAGACTTTAGAATTATTTGGATTTGGAAAATAAAATAGAGATTGATTTTCTCACAAAATTTAGCATAATAATAATAATGATAATGTAGCATGACTATGCTGACAAGTCTTCATTACCAGTTCATATAAATATAGACATGTATTCGCTTTTTAAAAGTTTATTGATTTTTACAGAATCTTTCACGTCCTCATCTCTCTCCGTACCATTCTCATGCTGTTCTCTCCTAGATCCTCTTTACTGAAGTCACACAGCAACACATTAGGGCTGCTCTGTACATTTTGGAGAAAATGTAAGACTTTCACCTTATGGTTGTGAAAGTACATAGAAAATATGATAAAAGGCAGAGAGCCGCCTGTTAGCCCCCCCCTGCTCTGAAAAATAAAAGTCCCGCCCCGCTGCCTCACTGATAAGACATGCACATTTCAGCCAGTCAAATCAACCAGAAAGGTTCCTGCCCCCAAGTGACAAAAACACTCCTGAATCCCCCCCCCCCAAGTGACCTGTGTGGTGGTTCTGTTGTAGTCAGAGTCCTGATTCCTCTCCACATGCTGGGGGGGGGGGGGGGGGGTTGTTGTTCCTAAAGAGTCCCTCTATCTGTTGTCTGTAGTTTTCTCTTTCTGAAAGGGTTAACAGATCAGGACTCCTCTTCCTGAGAAAGAAGAAAGAAGAAAGAAGCTGATTGGCTGAACTCACAGTGAAACCATCTGGTTGGAGGATCAGAGTCAAACCGGTTTCTGAGGAAGTGAAACTCTCATAGTCTGTGTGTCGGAGAGGAGAAATGGCGCAGAAAGGAGTGGATCTGGATGAAGAAACCCTCTGCTGTTCCATCTGTCTGGATCTGCTGAAGGATCCGGTGACTATTCCCTGTGGACACAGCTACTGCATGAAGTGTCTTCAAGGATTGTGGGATGCAGAGGAGAAAGTCCACAGCTGTCCTCAGTGCAGGAAGACCTTCACACCGAGGCCTGTTCTGGTGAAAAATGTCATGTTAGCAGCTTTAGTGGAGCAGCTGAAGAAGACCGGACTCCAAGCTGCTCCTGCTGGTCTCTGCTATGCTGGACCTGAAGATGTGGTCTGTGACGTCTGCACTGGAAGAAAACTGAAAGCCATCAAGTCCTGCTTGAGCTGTCTGGCCTCTTACTGTGAGGAACACCTTCAGCCTCATTTGAAAGCAGCTGCATTGAAGAAACACAAGCTGGTGAAACCCTCCAAGAACCTGCAGGAGAACATCTGCTCCCGTCATGATGAGGTGATGAAGATGTTCTGTCGCACTGATCAGAAGAGCATCTGTTATCTCTGCTCTGTGGAAGAACATGAGGGACATAAAATAGTCTCAGCTGCAGCAGAAAGGACTGAGAAGCAGAGAGAGCTGGAGGAGAGTCAGCAACAAATCCAGCAGAGAATCCAGGACAGAGAGAAAGAGGTGAAGCTGCTTCAACAGGAGGTGGAGGCCATCAATCACTCTGCTGATCAAAGCGTGGAGGACAGTGAGAAGATCTTCAGTGAGATGATCCGTCTCCTCCACAAAAGAAGCCGTGATGTGGAGCAGCAGATCAGATCCCAGCAGCAAACTGAAGTGAGGCGAGTCAAAGGTCTTCAGGAGGAGCTGGAGCAGGACATGGCTGAGCTGAAGAGGAGAGACGCTGAGCTGAAGCAGCTCTGCCTCACAGAGGATCACAGCCACTTTCTGCTCAACTACCCCTCACTGCCACCACTCAGTGAGTCCACCCCCTCAGCCAGCATCCATGTCCGTCCTCTGACATACTTTGAGGATGTGACAGCAGCTGTGTCAGAGCTCAGAGACAAACTGCAGGACATTCTGAGAGAGGACTGGACAAACATCTCACTGACAGTCTCTCATGTGGACGTTTTACTGTCAGAACCAGAACCAAAGAGCAGAGCTGACTTCCTCAGATATTCACGTCAAATCACACTGGATCCAAACACAGCACATAGAAATCTGTTACTGTCAGAGGAGAACAGAAAGGTGACAGTGATGAAAAAACCTCTGTCTGTTTCTGATCATCCAGACAGATTTACTGATTGGTTTCAGGTTCTGAGTAGAGAGAGTCTGACTGGACGTTGTTACTGGGAGGTGGAGAGGAGAGGAGAGTTTGTTTATGTAGCAGTCGCATACAAGAACATCAGCAGATCTGGAAGATGAAAGTAGATTTGGTTATAATGATAAATCTTGGGCATTAGATTGTTCTCCAAACAGTTTCTCATTTTTCCACAACAGCATAGTAACCTCCATCTCAGCTCCTGTTCCCTCCAGAGTAGGAGTGTACCTGGATCACAGAGCAGGTGTTCTGTCCTTCTACAGCGTCTCTGAAAGCAGGACTCTCCTCCACAGAGTCCAGACCACTTTCACTCAGCCGCTCCATGCTGGACTGCGGGTGGGTATTTATGGAGACACAGCAGAGTTGTGTAAAGTGAAATAGTTCCTGAAAGAAGTGAAATGTTTGTTTTCAGTGATTTCTCTGCTTTGGATCATTTAGAACTAAACGTTTGAACTGTTCAGATTCTGTGGAGAAATGTTTGGAGTCAGAAATAGAGAGAAATGAAAATCTCTAGAATGTGGATTGGAGACATTTCTGAACATGAATGTCAAACTTTTGGGAGTCAAATCTGTTTTCTTTTGGTTTCTTTGAATTCAAATTTCACACACATGTTTTTGTGTTGTTGTCATGGGAACTGAAGGAAGCTGCAGCACAAATGGAATCAGTGAGGTCACAATCCCAGACTTTCTCTGGTTTGTTCTCCACAGAAACGACAAGAGAAGAAGCTGAAGGAGAAGATTGTGTTTGTGGAAAGAAGAACATTTACAACTTTGTTTTCTTTCTGCTTCATTTGACAACTTTGGATTGAAGATTTGTGTTTTCATGTCTCTGTTCTTCAGAGAAAAGTTGTTTCTGATCATGTGACAAGAAAAACCTCCTGATTCTTTTGTCTTCATTCCAGAGTTTGAGTGAAATGTCATGAAGAAAAGTGGGAATAATATGAGGGAAGAACTGAGGCAGTTTTCCTGGAACTCCAGAAATGACAGAGTTCATGTTTAGAGCAGAAACATCTGTCAGTCAGTCTGAGTCCTTTTAGCTTCATTATTGCTAGGATTATTATCAGCTCATGAGTTTCTAAATATGTTGGCCAGAGCTTTATTCCTGGTTGAACAGAGCCAGAAGAAGGGTTAGGATTAGGCTAATACGTGCCAACAACAACATTTAGCTTCTGTCTATAAAGACTCTCATTCATCCAGGTTGATTCCATCATAGTAGTAGGTTTAGGGGCTGTCATCTCAACATTTAGCTTAGGATGCACTGAAAATTCATGCGGGCAATGCCACAATGTACATCTTGGCACGACGCTGAAGTTGGCTTCTGATTGGTGAGGACACTAAAGGAACATTCCACTGCATTTTTCACACTAAGACCACATAGAACCGGGTCCTGTTCAGAAACCACAGGACCTGGACTGCTCAAACCTGGATTCAATTATGATTTAGATAGTAAAGATTACACTAAACACAGTTTCTGATTTGTGAATCCTTTATTTCAGAAAAAATAAATCTTTACACCAGTGAAATGTGATAAAATCATCTTACTTCACATTTTCACAAATCTAATAAATGTTTTTGTGTAGCGTCCTCTCTGGGCCGCTAGACGGGGGGATTGGGGGCGTAACAAAGGTTTTACAGAATAAGTGAAGTTACAGTTTTACAGAATAAAGGAAAGAAACAAAGTGATTGATTGTCTTAGAGCAGGGGTGTCCAACTCCAGGCCTGGAGGGCCGGCCTCCTGCTGGTTTTCCTGCCTTATCTGCTGCTGATTACCTGGATCAGGTGTGTTTAGCCAATAAGGATCTTCAATGGCAGCTTGGTTGGAAAACATGTGGGACACCGGTCCTCCAGGCCTGGATTTGGGGCCCCCTGTGCTAGAGTGTGGTAACTCCAACAGTCCTCCAACAGGAGGCTGGGTAACTGGGTTGGATTAGGATGTTGTCAAAGTTATTTCTGAAAACACAAGACAGTATTAAAAAAGAAAACAGAAACCAAGAGCTGAGTACGATTTCTGATGAGGAGAGCTGGGAACAGACAACCCTTCAGCACCTCTGCTCCAAACAGCTCTGAGGGTGTCTGCCCCCTCCTCACATGTTTATTCAGAATGAGGTCGCCATGGTTACATGGGGAGTGAAATACCTACAGGTCACAGTTTGTTCTTTTAATGCTGCAGGGGCTTCATTAATAGAACACATGTTGACATGCATGATGCTGTAGGGCTATTATCAACATGCTGCATGATGTATAACTAGCTGTTGACATAAATGTAAACTTTATTGTTGTCACTCTGATCAGTGGAGGTGGTTTCCTCGTATGGAGTGATATTTCTGCCACCACGTTGCTCACAAAACTTTCTAAGTTGTAAGTGAAAATATTAAACCTTTGCTTTTCAATAATTTTTATTCTGCTTTGATATTTTTTTTATTTTTTTTCAATTTTTTTGCTTACAAAAACCTTTTTTTTTTACGTTTGCAACCACGTTTTTGTGTCAAATCTTGCTTTTGTCTTATCTTTAATTTTCTTGACCACTTTGAGAGCGACTTAGCGTGATAAAACTGCCACTATTGCCATAAAAGTTTTCACATGCGTTGTGTGTCATCTCACTTTTCTGCTATCTTTGATTTTGCTGAGTTAAGTTTCAGTTTGACGTGACAAAGCCGCCATCAAACAGCTGCTGATTGGTCCAGATTCTAACCAATCAAATCTCTGTATTTCTCTAACATGGTGTCTGCTACCGAGGCTCAGAAACCAAACCAGCACTTTTTTACCCTCAATTTAGTCTTTTTGGATGAAGATGTTTTCATATTTTTTTATCATTTCAACAATAATTCATACTTTCTTTCTTTTTTTTTTAGCATAGGTTAATTTTAATTAAGTCAGATTTGTGAATTTATGGCTGATGACCTCCTGAAACTGTAAAGTTTATCTGCTGAATCCACAGGTCTGTGTGTGATCTGGGAATCTTCTGGAGCAAAATATTAGTAAAAAGTTTGATTTTCTTGAAGATCTGTTTGTTAAAACAAAACAATAAAAGATTGAAAGTACATATTATTTTATGCTGTAAGTGTTTGGGATCAGATGAACAGCAATAATAAGCAAAATAATGACGGCTCACCAAAGGAGACTCAGTGTCTTTAACAGAAGAAGCTTTTTTAACTTTTATGCTCATTTTCACAGTGTCTTGTGTTTTAGAACTCGTCAGCGTTTGTCCACATTAAAAAACATTTACTCATAAAAAATGCTATTTTCTCTTCATATTTCAACATTTATTGATGAAAATTAAACAATAGTTCAGATACAAATGTTAAAAAGTTTAACTTCCTGCTGGACGGAGTCGGAGCTCAGACATTTTTTTTCTGCTGCAGACATTTTAAACACGTTGGTCACTACACTGACATGAATAAATACTAAACCCTGTTTGATTTGAGCTGCTTTGCTGCTCCTTCTGGGTTTTACTCTGAGAGAAACGGGCCAGAATGGTTGAAAACGGCAGAATCCCGTACGAACAGAACCGACACAAAGTCCATGTCTGCCTCCAAGCACCGTCAATATGAGACGGAGACACCTGATTGGTTAGAATCTGGACCAATCAGCAGCTGTTTGATGGAGTTTTTATTATTTTATTGAAATAAAATCATTACAATCATTACAACCACACAATGATGCAAGGCACAGCTCTACACAAAAACAAAGATAAACAAAAACCAAACAAGAATGTACACATATATAAAAATATAAAAAAAACTTTTAGCATAAATTCAAATACAAGGCAAACAACAATCTGGACCCTAGATTTGTAACCATTCTGTAGCAGATTTACAAATGTCATCAATGAAAGGATTGGAGTTGTGAATACATTTAATGAGGATAAATACAGTCTGACTTCATTTTGAAAACAGGAAATTCAGACGATCTTTTTTCCACTTTTTCTAATGAATATGATATTTTCCCAAAATCAGGAGGATGTTCACTAATTTTGTTGTCTCTTTTGGCAACTTACAGTTATAAAACAAAATATCTTTTTCTGTGAATTGTATGTTGTTCATTTGTTGACTAAGCCAGTTCTGAAAATCTTGCCAGAATCTTTGGATCACTGGACATGAAACAAACAGGTGTTGGGTTGTTTCTGGGGCTACATGACAGAAATCACACGGATCAACCTCAAAGCCAAATCTACTTCTTACTGTCTCTGCTGATGGGTAATAATTGTTTATCATTTTGAACTGCATTTCTTTAATTTTGGGGACCACTGGCCATTTGATGAATTTCCATAGTTGAGCACCTGATGTGACAGGTGTCTCAGTTATTTTATATTTCACTTTTCTGTTAAAGTCATGATATAATTTACCTTTAAAGGATTTGTTTAGGTATTTATTATCACATTTTTTTCACTAAGTTTTATTTCTCCTATTACTAAATTTGTTAGTTTAATTTGAACACAGGAAGACAATATTGTATATTTTTATTAAATGTATTAAAGTAATTGGAATTTCTCTGCAGGTTTTCTGAAATTCCTTGGTTGATCATTCAATATCATATTTACTTTTGAAGTCTCTTAACTGAAGAATTTCTCCATTTGAATCAAGAATATCACTTACAAAAATGATCTTGTGGTCAAACCAATTCTGATGAAACATTGTCTTCCTGTTTGTGGTAGTTACTCTGTTGTTCCACAGGGGGGCGCACTGAGGGGTGAAATTGTGACTAAATATCATTTTCCAGTGGAAAAGTACTTGTTTGTGAAATTCTGAAATCTTTATAGGAAGTTTGAAAATTTCAAAGTCACATCTCAGAAATAAAATTTAATCCACCAACTTTTTTTAAGATGTTTTTGGGAAAATGAAACCATATTGAGTCAGGATTAGCTATAAAGTCTTTTAACCATTTTATTCTAAAGGTTCCAACTGTTGAACCACGATGAATATCACTGCATGTTTTTGTTTGGGGAACTATTTTGTGCAGCGCACAGTTACCTGCCTGTATAAATAAAGGCGGAGCCACCTGCCACTTCTCTCTTCGTGGGTGACAGGGTTAATGAAAAGTTGAAAGTGAAATACTGAGACGCCATTTTGAATCTGAAGAAAACCCGTGGATTGTTGGACTTTACACAGAACTAACCAACGTGCTAATGGCTGATCAAGAAGAGCTAGCAGATTATCTAGCACGTGTTGAGAAGATTGTGGCAGCGTTGAACAGAGCTAAAGAGACCCTCAGCGACGCACTGTTGGTGGCCATGGTGTTAAAAGGACTCACAGATGAATATGCACCATTTTCTGTGCATGTTACACAGACAAGAGAGGTTCTGACCTTCAGTGAATTCAAGGCTAGGTTGAGGAGCTTTGAATGCTCACTTCGTTACCGCTCAAGGCCACAAGCAGATGAAGTAATGACAGTCAACTACAAAGCAAAGCAGATCAAACCTAGAAATAATAAGAAGAAATACTTCAACGGGGAATGCTTCATTTGCGAAAAGGTTGGACACAAAGCAAAAGACTGCAGAAGCAAAGCTAAGAAACCACAGCGGAACTTCAGGACTGCTTACACACAAAATAGCAACAAAGTGGCTGCCCTTACGGACTCTAGGCTGAGCACGGCACAGGCCAGAGACGAGCACACTGCTGAGCGGGAGACCATGCTGCAGGCAAGTGAATGGCAACCGCACTGTGCTCAACCAGAGGGATTGCTTGTGGACAGTGGCGCATCTGCTCACATCATGACCAACGAAGAAGCATTCATCAGGTTTGACGGGACATTTCGGCTCAAGGACCACGTCATGCAACTGGCAGATGGAACCCGGATTGCTGGCAGCGTACTGAAGAAGGGGTATGCCCAGATCAAACTTACTGACAGCAATGGCAGAGTGGTGAGTGTCCAGCTCACAAATGCACTTTTGATTCCTGGATATCCACAAAACATTTTGTCTGTGGAAGCAGCATCTTCTAAGGGAGCAAAGTTCAACTTTGAAAAGAACAACAACAAAATGACGCTTCCCAACGGTACGACATGTGAAATGAAGGTAAAAGACATGATTGTATTACCTGGACGTGGCAAAAGAGAACTGTGATGATACCTGTAATGCATGTAATGATCTCAAAACTTGACACGTAGTAATGGGTCATTGTAATTATGATGACATCAAATCAAATCAAATCAAATCAAACTTTATTTATAAAGCACCTTTCATATAAAAATATAACACAAAGTGCTTTACATTAAAAACAAAATATAAAAACAGGCATTGACGATTTAAAAATAAATAAAATAAAAATAAATAAATAAATAGGGCCCCCCTCCCCGTACCTAGCCCCCCACTCCTCTCACACCTCCCACCCCCTAAGTGATGGCAAAGGACAATAAGAAATAGGCTGAGCACAAAAACTCCAAACAGTGGTGGATGGAATGAACATCAACGGTAAAAAGTGTAAGCCTAATGGTGTGAAACATGCCTGCAGGGAAAATTCACTGAAAGCAGAAACGGGGAAGCAGATGTAATAGCTAAAGCACCTATAGAGCTCATCCATACAGACCTGGGTGGGCCTATAGCCTCAGAGTCACTAGAAGGGTATAAATATGCCATCACTTTTACCGATGATTTTTCAGGTGCCATTTATGTGTATTTTCTGAGGAGTAAGAACAAAGCAGTTGAAGCCACAAAGCAGTTCCTAGCAGATACAGCAGTTTATGGTAAAGTTAAACGCCTACGGTCAGATAATGGAACAGAGTTCACCTCTGAAGAGTTCCAGTCACTACTCAGGGACAATGCTATTAGGCATGAGAGATCTGCACCTTACTCTCCCCATCAAAATGGGACTGCGGAGAGGAACTGGCGCACATTGTTCGAAATGGTGCGCTGCATGTTGATAGAATCAGGTCTACCAAAGGAGTTGTGGCCTTACGCAGCTTGGACAGCTGCAGTCGAAAGAAACAGGTGTTATTGTAAGAGAACAAGGGAAACACCATATTTTCTTTTCACTGGGAAGAGACCGAATTTGTCAAAAATGAAAAGGTTTGGTTCAGATTGTGTGGTGTATGAAGAAAACAGGAAAAAGCTTGACCCGAAAGGCAAAAAGGGAATTTTTGTTGCTTAGGATCGCCATTCACCAGCTTCTATCATTTATTTTCCAGAGTCAAACAAAGTTCAAAAACACAGGCTGGTCCAGTTTATAACAAGAGAAAAGACTGAGAGTCAGACACAGACTGACGCAGACCAAGCGGAGGACCACTACATGGAGTGGGTACCCACACTACCTGAACTGACAGAAACACAAACACAAAGGGAAGAAACAGATAAGGAAGAAAGCACAAAACCAGACAGTAACAAAGACACTGACACACAGACTCCATTTTCAACTGGTAGAGTTAGAAAGAAGCCTAAGTACTTGGAGGACTATGAGTGTGTGGTACATGACCGTGAGTTGACTATTGACTACTGTTACAGGGCTACAGTTGGACTGCCACAAACCTTTAAAGAGGCTCTGGCATCACCATCAGCAGAAAAATGGAAAAAGGCCATGAGAGATGAGATGGCGACCTTTAAAGAGACTAACACCTTCTAATTTGTGCCATTACCAGAGGGTAGACAGACAGTGGGGGGGAAGGTGGTTGTATGCTCTTAAAGAAGTTGACACAGGGAAAGAGACTTACAAAGCCAGGTATGTGGCAAAAGGATACAGTCAGGTGGAAGGACTTGACTACTCTGAGACATTTTCCCCGACAGCTGACTTGACCTCATTGCGTGTTTTGATGCAGCTGGCCGCACAGCATGACCTGATGCTGCATCAAATGGACGTTAAAGCAGCAAACTTGCATGCACCTATTGATTGTGAAATATACATGGACCAACCAGAAGGTTTTCAGACTAAATCAAAAAATGGTCTACAATTGGTGTGCAAGTTGAACAAATCTATCTATCTTAAACAGTCTGGTAGGAATTGGAATCTCATGCTTCATGATTTTCTACTTGAGAGCAATTTTGTGCAGAGTCAGACTGATCACTGTATTTACACTAAACTCTCTGAGGAGGAAAAGGTCATCCTGTTAGTGTGGGTTGATGACATAGTCGTGGCTGCAAGCAATGAGGTGTGTTTAAAGGAGGTCAAGGAGAAACTAAAAAGTAAATTCAAAATGAAAGACCTTGGGAAACTTGCCCATTTTCTAGGAGTTGTGTTCGAATGAATCAAACCAGGTACATTCTCAAAATTTTGGAAAGGTTCGAAATGTCTGATTGCAAATCAAGGGTAACTCCCCGGGAAATCAAATGTGATCTAACCCCAGAAGGAGCCACAACGGATCAGAGGCATGTTAGGAAGCCTTATCTATATCACGACCTGTACTAGGCCAGACATAAGTTGGATTGTCAGCAGGCTGTCTCAATACATGTCTGATCCCAGGGAGAAACACATGACAGCACTGAAACATGTGTACAGATACTTACAAGGAACCAAGGAATATGGACCGTGTTAAAATAAATGTGACACTAGCCGCGGTTACATGGGCAAAATATCTTGATGGGATCAATGGTCGGGTTAAAATTCAACCGTGCACATGGGCACAGAAAACCTTTTTCCGATTAGAACAAACGTTCCCATGGGTCAATGAATCATTTGGTCATGCGCAGTAGTGTAAAAAGGAAGTAGGTCCCGTCGTAAACAAACCTTTGCTGTCACATATATTTATTCAGTAGCTCGGTAATATACGCTGCGATCTTCCAAACGGGCTTTTATTAATGTTATTAATATTATGAAGCGCCAGATCGCTCATCATTTTATATTTCATCCGTGTGGTCACTGCTTTTTTGTGGAAAAACGGAGCTGGAAGAACCCAGTGTTAAGAGAGGCTAACAACATGGGCTAACAACATTAGCCTGATGGACACAAAATCCAGGACCATGCGAGAAACACAGCAATCTGCAGCTTGGCTGCACGTAAATATGTGGGAATAACATCAGCCTTTATTTTGTCGGGGCACAACTGGAAACACAATTCCACGTGATTGTTTGAACAGTTTCTAAGGACTGAGCGACATTTCTACTCTGAAAAGCTCACACACTGCCCCAAGCCGCTCCGCTGTGTGTGAGCTGGCGGCTCGAGCTCTGCTCGGTTCTCCTGAGTCCTGCAGCCGCTAACCCAGAGTGGGGGGTCACACATAACAAAACAACAACACGCACACGTAACAAAGCACCCCCCCCTCAAACTCATTAATAAATCCACCTGCTCTGCTCAGAGAGGTTCACTCGGTCCACTGGCACTGGAGCCTGAACGCAGAGCTCGGGTGTCGGGCCCAGACGTCAGTGGGCACGCATCCCCCCCGCATCTCTCTCTTGAGGGGTGAAAGAGAGGGGGGAGCCAGTGGGGCTAGAGCGGAGCGGTGCTTTACGTGGGGCCTCTGCGGAGGAGCTGGTCGGCCCCGTATGAGCTCCAAAGCTTTCTCTCAGCAAAACACCGTCTATGCATGACGTAAACCAGAGCAGTAGTGA
Organism: Oryzias curvinotus; assembly: GCA_023969325.1. NCBI lineage: Eukaryota > Metazoa > Chordata > Actinopteri > Beloniformes > Adrianichthyidae > Oryzias > Oryzias curvinotus. Next base: position 27,541,376 of record CM043723.1, read on the forward strand.
CACACGATCGGAATGAACTGTTTACATGCAACACGATCAGATAAACGATCGGTATAACCCATCTATCTCGATCAGAAAGAAAGTTTGATCCGAACGAGTCTGACCGGGGCAGAGTATTCCGAACGGCGCGTTTACATGACGCATTTTCTTTCCGATCAGGCGTTCTTTCCGATTACTTTTGCCCATGTAAACGCGGCTACTGAGCTTGAACTTATGGGCTACTCTAAAGCCGATTGGGCTAACGGCCTAGAGGACAGGAGGAGCACTACAAGCTATTGCTTCAGCCTTAGCCAAAACTGAGCCATCGTGTCATGGAAGACAAAGAAACAGCTGTTGCTTTGTCAACGTGTGAAGCTGAATACATGGCGTTAGCCGCTGCTATTCAAGAAGCACTTCACCTCTCGCAACTTTTGAAGGACATGGACCCCAATTTTGAACCAACAACCAAACTGTTCGAGGACAACCAAGGGACTATACACCTAGCAAGGAACCCTGTAAATCGCCAGCGAAGCAAGCATGTGGACATTAAATATCATTTCATCAGGTCCAGTGTGTTACAGGGCAAAATTGTTTTGGAGTATTGCCCAACAGAAAACATGGCTGCAGACGTGTTCACAAAGTCTGCTACAAGAGCCAAGATTGAAAAGTTTAGTTCTTCTTTGTTTGGGAATTAGTATTGATATTATGAGAAAATGTGTGACTTCATCGAGTGGGGGTGTTGAACTACAATGAATATCACTGCATGTTTTTGTTTGGGGAACTATTTTGTGCAGCGCACAGTTACCTGCCTGTATAAATAAAGGCGGAGCCACCTGCCACTTCTCTTTTCGTGGGTGACAGGGTTAATGGCTGCCAGAAAGTTGAAAGTGCTTCCAGTCTCGTTTGTCACAGTGAAACAGTTAATTTTCCAGTGAGATGTGTGAACCGGAGAGCACAGGTGGGAGCTCGCGCGGCTCGGGAGCAGTCCGCTGCCGGAGATACAACACTAACCATTGATTCAAAATCAGTCGTCTTTATACCTCCCAAATTATGGGAGGTCAAACTGAAACTTAACTCAGCAAAATCAAAGATAGAAAAAAAGGGAGATGACACACAATGCACGCGAAAACATGTGATTTGCAAATGCAAAAAAGTTTAAAAAAAAAACATTTGAAAGAAAAATAAAAAAAGAATTGAAAAGCAAATATTTAACATTTTCATTTGCAACTTAGAAAGTTTTGTGTTTAACGTGGTGGCAGAAATATCTCTCCATAGCCTCACTGTGTCCTGGAGCGCGCAGCGCGGAGGACGATGCACGCGCGCCGTTACCAGCTGAACTCAATGAAGGCCATCAGCGCGTAAGCTGGAACACTTCAAACGGCGTTTCACCGCCATGTGTAAGATCTGAGCTGGAGGACGGCAGCTTCTCTATCAACTTTGGGGGCGACAGTGGCTCAGGTGGTTGAGCGGGTCGTCCAATGATCGAAGAATCAGCGGTTCGATTCCCTGCCCCCACCAGCCAAAATGTTGTTGTGTCCTTGGGCAAGACACTTCACCCTCCTTGCCTCCAGTGTGGCTCCACTGGTGTGTGAATGTGCATGAATGGTCCCGGTGATGGTCAGAGGGGCCGTAGGCGCGAACTGGCAGCCACGCCTCTGTCAGTCTGCCCCAGGACAGCTGTGGCTACAAAAGTAGTTACCATCACCAAGTATGAATGAGGACTGACTGAATAATGGACACATTGTAAGCGCTTTGGGTGTCTTGAAAAGCGCAGAAAAATCCAATCCATTATTATTTATTATTATTAACTTGGACGCTGAACTCAAACCACTGCGTGAGTGGGACTTGGACTTTAAAGGGCTACTGGTAAACTCAATGCTGGACTCCTTTTTGAATATGTCACATTGTTGGATTGGGTTAAAGATGCAGGACCGGCCCTGGTCTTCCGGGGGCCCTAAGCGAAATATAATTTGTGGGCCCTCTAACTGATCAGCAGCACGAATAAAATGCAACTGTTGTTGTAATATAAATGTCATCTCTCTATTACTACATTTTGTGAATGTATTATTGTTGCTGCTGAAGAATTGAATACAGTATATTTCTGCATGTTGGAGTCACATTTATTGTTGGAAAACCAATTTTAAAAGTGAAAAGAAAAAAATATGAATGACAAATGTGTATACATATAGATATATAGATATAGATTTTTTTTAATGTGACATTAGGCACTCAACAAATGACATTCACAAAACTCCAACTTGTTAAAAACAGCTGGATAAATTGGATTTGAGGTAGGTGGAATTTTGGATCCAGTTGGCTCCTCTTCCATAAACGCCTCTCTTGGAGCCTCTGGAACATCAGAGACATAACTTCAACCAAAGCAAAAAGTGAAAAGTCAAACAGTCCAATCAAATCTACATAACAGTTGCTGTGACGCTGGAACCAGAATGTTGGAAAGAAGTGCCTTCACTGTTGTGTGTGTGTGTGTGTACACAAGTGTATGACTTTCTTTTAAGTAATAATGAAACAATAAGTTTGATTTGGGTTCCATATTGGGTAAATTTGAACTTACCAGCAGCAGCATCAATTTTATCCCTTTTTTACAGATGATGTGGTGACAGGAGTTTCTTCTGCAGCTAAAAAAAACAAGAATTAATATTAAACAATAATCACTGATAAAGATAATAAAGTAATGTCATTACATGGGTTGCCAGATTGGTTCAGGTGTGTTGAAGGGAGGGATCATTAAAGTGCAGGTAACATTCTCTAGCACAACATTTAGAGCGCACGTTGGTACGGAGGTACTATTAAATGGGTTGCCAGATTTGGGTCTTTTTTTTTTATTTCAATTTTTTCCGCCACTTCGGGGCCCTGGTGGTGACGGGGGCCCTACGCGGCTGTGTAATTCACGTAGGGGGAGGGTTGGCCATGAAAAGATGATCCGCCATCTAGGTGAGGTCAAGTCACTGCTGCATTGCATGCATGTGAACACATATTTTGCAAAATACCAGTTCGTTGTTTGGGTTTCAACTGCCAAAATCAGAGAAATTAGTTCACGAAGGAGGAAGGCAAAACATTTCACAGGTAGGTACTATAATTCTTTTCTTTTAATGGGAAAGAAGCTGATTGGCTGTGGAAAGGGAAACGGCCAAAGGAAAAGTAGAAGTCTGATCTTTCCTCTGTAGGGGGTTATAGGAGCAGCAAATAAATCATTGAACGTTTCTTCCAGCTAATGGACAAGTGTCCCGCCCTTTCCCTAATGCAGCATCAACACAGCTGTTAACTTGTAAAGATGAAGTGATTTTTGACCCCAGACCTGGTTGATGCCAGTGGCAGCATGGATTCATGAGGCTTTGATTTACCTGGACATGAGCTTTTTCATCTTGACACTTGCTGCAGTCAGTGAAATGCTGTTTGCTAACTACTGTAATCAGATTACCCTACATGCCCTGAATGGCCATTGCACCAGTGGGAAATGAAAAAACACACCAGTTTCACCCTGTATGTTGTTGCGTGCTGCAGAATGTGCTACTGGAGCTGCATTGATGCTATGAGGACTTAAGGACTGCAACTGATAGATTTTTTTTCTGCTTAAAAATATTCAATAGGTTAAAGCTGCAGCTGAAACAACCACGTGTCAGTAACCAGCAGAGAAGAACCCAAACATTCAGGAGACCTGGCTTATGTTTAACTTGAATATTTTACTTTAGCTACAAAAAGTGTGACTGCTTCAAAGCTGAGTCATTGCTGAAAATCTAGAAACTGTTCATTTGGGACAAAAAATGTGAAGGTTTTAAAGTTTCTTTAAACAGAAATGTGAAACAAATTTCTGAATCTCTTTACTGAAAGAGCTGCAACCCTTTGCTTAATGGCACAATAGATGCAGCAGCTAAAGTTTGCAAAAGCATAAAAGAAGATGCTGAACTCCAAGTTCCACTCATTCATCCACTCATCTGGGTTGTGGGGGCAGCAGTTTAAGCAAAGATGCCAAGACTTCCCTCGCCCCCGCCCACTTCCTCCAGCTCCTCTGGGGGACCCCGAGGTGTTCCCAGGCCAGCCCAGAGACATCAACTCTCCAGCCCATTCTGGCTCTTCTTTCAGGGTATTCACCCAGTGGGACCTGCTTGGATTTCCTCCCCAGGGAGGAGTCTAGGAGACATCCAGACCAGATCCCAGAGCCACCTCAGCTAGCTTGATATGAAGGAGATCTTCAGGTGACCAAGCTTCTAATGTTATCCTTAACCCTTGTGCTGTCGTAGGCACACTAGCGTGCTGTGTGAGATGGTCAAGTGTGCCGTGGAAAATTGCCCTCATTAACTGATCTAAAAACATTTCCCATCTCTAGGATTTCTGCTCTGTGTTCATCCAAACAGTCCCTGATAAACCACTGAGAAATTAGGAATACGAAGATCATAAAATACTTTTTTCTTTGTGTTTATTTGATTCTATGAAAGACATTTTGATAAGAATGACGGTACCGCGATTTAGCTGTAGCTTCAGCTGTTTTCTGAAAAGTCCCGCCCCTTTTACTGTCTCCACCAATCATTCTTGAAGGCTTAATCACATGTCATCCGTCTGACCAATCAGAAGTGGTTAAAGTCTTCACTTCCTTGTTTCGATTTAGCTCATAAGTCTCTAAGTTCTAACAAAAATACCAGCTAAAGCTCGTCTTTAGCGGTGTAGCTTTCCACAGAATCCGGTGTCAGACTGTGGAACAAGAGAACAAAACCATGAAGCTCAGAGACGCTGGTCTGTCTGCGGTCGGTGGTTTTTCGGCACTACATCTCCCATGATGCATTGGTTTAAAGTGACAGTGTCTTAACTTAGCGCACAATGAGTCTCTCCTCTTAACATCTTAAAACAACAGCGAACAAACATCAACAGTTTTTGATTCTTTTAAACTTAACTTTTATTACATCTTTTAGAAAAAACAGCTGCAGCTTCCAGCTTTTTCTGCAACAATTATCACAATAATGCAAGTGAGATTGCAGATGGACTGTAGATCAATACAGACTATGAGCTTTTCCTTGATTTTTTTTTTTTTTGATGCTGGTGTGCCGCGGGATTTTTGTCAAGGTTAAAGTGTGCCGTGGCTCAAAAAAGATTGAAAAACACTAATCTAGACCAACAAGATGGTGCGCTGAACTTTTTTTTCCCAATGATTTGTGATCATCACTGGTGTCCATCTCCAATCTTTCCACCTTTATCCACCTTTGTCAGGGTTGGGAGAACACGTCAATGGTCATCTCGACCCCATAGGATAGCACAAGGGTTAAGGCAAACCTTGGTTACCCTATGGAAGCCAATTTCAGTTTCTTGCATTCAGGACCTCGTTCTTTGGGTCATGACCCAGAGCTCATGACCCATTTAGAACTCTCCATCCACCCAGAGGGGGCAAACTACTATTCTCTGGTCCAGAACCATTGCCTCAGACTCACTCCGCCTTCTCCATCAACGCTGACCACCATCATTTCTGCATGGTGACCCTCATCAGTGAACAGGACGGTAGATCTTCGGTGCATCGTCCAGGTCACATGGTCTTTACTGCAAACGTACACGGCGGTGTCTTGGTGTGGGTGGAGTCACCTGCAGTGGTCGCCTGTCATTCCAGTCAAAGGGGTGGAGTCGGTTCTGAATGTTTAGTCTGGAAACCTGAGTACCCCTCCCATCTGGTGAACAGGCCTGCAGCTATGTGGCATTTGTTAAACCAGGTCAGAGGTCATAGGTACTGGTCATGGTGGTGGTGTCAGACAGCTGCTGTCACTGGGGGGGCTCCTCTCCTGGGTCGGTCCCAAACTCTGACAATAGTTCTTGGTCTTAATCCAAGTCTGCTGATGACACTTGGAAACAAGTTCACCTGCAACACCTGACTGTCTGCCACCAACCTGAAGGCGCTGTGGTCGGGTGGAGCTGCTCGCCGTTCAGCGGCGTCGTGTTCATGGCTGTTAGAACTTGAAACGATTTACTGACTAAATCAGCTGTTTAGACCCACAGAATGTTGATGAAACATGGAAAAGGTTTTTTGGTTAGAATTGTTTGGTTTTGGTCCCAACAAGTACCTGAACACAGAGAGACATCATGAGGAAAACACTGAATGCAACAGTATCTTCAACTCCATGATGGTGGAGAACCAGTCTTTAGTCAATCAGTCATATGCAGGACGCTCCTCTCTGAACCCTCTTCACATTGAGGTCGTGGGTCAGAGTCGTCACCCGTAGAAAACGCCTTACCTCCAGGAACCAGGCCCCTCCCCATCCCAAAAATTTGACATCCTTACCTTATCATGAGTAGTGTCAATCAAGCCACAAAGGTGCCTCTCCTTAAATAAGTATAAATACAACATAGTGGGAATTTTCTTTTGCCCCCTGGGGCTATTGTGGTTCTGCAGGACAAATGCTGGGGCTTTCTCATCCAGGTGTAATATTTCCTGACAGGTAAACAGAGTCATTCCAGTGCAACGCTGAAATAACTCTCACATCTGCTGTCGTCCTCATGCGTGCTTCCTAAGAAACCATGAAAACGGCCCAGGGGCATCATGGGAAAACAGAGACCCTGGAATCTGCAAACCTGGACTCCAACATGAAGAAGCTGTGGAGAAGTATTAGAAAGATCATTCTTTTATTTTGTGGGTTACATTTACAGAAGCTGGAAGGAGCTAATCTTTGCTTTAAGGTTAATGTCTATGAAGACTCTCATTCATCCAGGTTGGTTCCATTGTAGTAGGTTTAGGGGATGTCATCTGGACTTAGTTTTTAAAAACTAAGTCCAGATGACATCCCCTAAACCTACTACAATTTAAGGTTAATATTTGTTGCCATCTGGACTTCCTGTAGGTGATTTAGAAAAGTGACTCCTCCTTCCAGTCAAAGCTTTACTCTGTCTTCACCACACAGCAGAATTCAGACATGGAGAAAAAGGAAAGAAACGTCCAGAAGAAAGAACACAGAATGACACCAAAGATGTTAGACGACTATCCTCTGTCTGTCATTTCCCACAAATGAATCCAACCTGCAGCGGCCCACATGTCCACAGAGGAAGGCAGACCGAGACAGAGCTAGAGACAAATGAGTCCACATTAACAGATCTGTTGATGCAGAAACCCTGAAACAAATAGTTCTTCCTGCATAAATCAAGCACACAGAATCTTCCTTTTTCTCTTGCAGGTTAGTAAACTTTCAGCTCAGTCATTTTCATAAACTTTTTTCCATTTGATGCATTTCTTTTTCCCCAAGGTCTTTCTGATTGTTGTTGTTTTAGCTTCCTGTTGTCATGATCCTGTCCCAGTAAGTGACCTTCATGAATGAAAATCATGGCTTTAGTTTAGTTTCTTCAGCAGCAATCTGACTCATCATCAATCAAGCAAACATATTTCCTAAAATTCAGAGTGTTTCAAACATGAAGCTGTGTGAAGAACAACACGTGTTGTTGTCCTTTTTGTAGCAGCTGACAGTTCTCTTCAGGTGTGTTTCAGCAGCGTCTCTGTAGCGTCACAGAGCCGGTGTTACACCACAAACTGTGACCTGTCAGAGGTTGTGCTGAATCCCCCCTCCCTCATGAGAGCTGCAGCTTTAAAGGGCCTATACCATGTTATTCTGCAGCCTTTTACAGTGAACCATATCCAGACATGGGATCATACAGGCCTGTCACCTTTGGAACACTAAAGAACCATTTTTGAAATGAAATTAGAGTTATTTTCCTGAACTCTTTTCCAACCCGGAAGTAAGACCATCCATCTCTGAGGCTCCGCCTTTAGCTCCGTGTGGGTCCGGCCCATTTCATTACGTCATCCTAAAGACGGCCTCGCCTGCGTGTCTGCGTTTCAACCACGGAAACTGAACATTATAATACACTTAAAAGCTCAAAAGATAGATTTAGCATGGCATTGGCCCTTTAATGTCAACGATATATAATGACAATAATCCAGAACTTGATGTTTTCAGGCTGTTTTTGTTGGGATTTAATCTAAAATGTTCACCTGGAGGCAGAATTAGGACATTTCTAGTAAATCTGTCCTTGTTTTCTCAGCATGTTTGAATTTCAGTTTACAGTTAGATGACAATAAAGACGTGTTCAAACCATTTATAAATTACTCTGAATTTAATTTTCTCCCAAAAATCATAAAAAAAGTTAAAAAAATAAAATGTTTAAGGTATTTCTATGTAAAATAGTGATGGAATTTGTCTGGAAGTTTTTTTTCCAGTGACTCAAAAATGTATTCTGGGCCTGTGTGGACGTGTTAGTTCTTAAAAATCTGACAAAACCAGAGTAACGTGATCTGCAAATAGTGCAGAAGGCGTGTTCCTTCTAAAACTGGAAACACCAGCAACCTTTTAGTCACCTGAAGCAGAGCCAGTGAGCACGTTCAGACTGAAAGAAACCAGGATTCTCCAGCAGAAACAGCAAAAGTCAGACCTGCACAGCAGCAACAGTCTGAACTGATGAGACACAGAGCCTTTGATAAATATGGTTCTTTGGTTTATATGGTTATGGCCTGAAATGAAAATCTATACCAAAAAGTTCTATATCACCCCACCCTGGATCAGAGTCCATTATTTCTCTGTAGAATCTGTGGGATTTATGCTTCTGGAGCCAGCAGGTACTTCCTGTTTGGAGCGCCAGGGGGGAGGGGCCATGCTGTCCAGGTGTCTCTACAGTCAAAGGTTAGATTAGGAGTCTGCAACCTTCAACACTAAGGGAGTCGTTCTGGTTTGTTTGTCTCTGACCAAAGCCAGTAGGAGCAGCAAAGCAGAAAAACACCAGACTGCTTTCTATTGATGTTGATGTTACCATTAGGATTTGGATCCATTATATGTAGTTTGAATGGAGAAAACATTGAAATGTAAAGAGAAAACAGCTTTTTTTCTAACTATAAAAGTGATTTTTACATTTAACAGAGGATGATATGTGTTCCTTTCAAAATAAAACTCTGTTCAACATAGGATCATCCTGATGCAGCAAATGTTCTCTGATGAAAAATGTCAACAAGTCAGAAATGACATTTTCTATCATTACAGCTTTAAGTCTACTGTGGTGAACCGTCATCCTTTATCCAACTTCCTGCTGCTGTTAAGCTGAATAGAAACAGGACTTCAATGTTTCAGGATCCAATAAAAATTCTATCAAGTTTAAGTACAAATCTAGATTTTTAGCACTTCCTTCCTGAAATCTGATGGATTTTCTGTCTTTTTTTCTCATTTTAGTGGCAGAAATATCTCTTCATGGTTCCAGAGTCTGTCTTAAATTCATTCTAAAGAACTTCTGACTGTTGTTGCTAAAACACAATAGTTGTTGATAACCATGAAGAACTCTGGACTTTGTCTCTTTCATGATCTTTGACTGACAGTAAAACCAATAAATGTTACTGAGTTGCAGTAAATCTTCTGTGAAATCCCAGACTGTCCTGGACTCTGATCCTGAAATCCCTCCTCCTGATGACAAAACCTTTGAAAGTCTTGAAGGGAAACAAGTTGTGAGGAAACCTTCAGTGCAGAAAGAACTGCAGTTTCTTCAACTGGAACTCTGCAGCAAGATGAGCAGCAAGGATCTGGATGAAGAAAGCTTCTGCTGTTCCATCTGTCTGGATCTGCTGAAGGATCCGGTCACTATTCCCTGTGGACACAGCTACTGCATGAAGTGTCTTCAAGGATTGTGGGATGCAGAGGAGAAAGTCCACAGCTGTCCTCAGTGCAGGAAGACCTTCACACCGAGGCCTGTTCTGGTGAAAAATTTCATGTTTGCAGCTTTAGTGGAGCAGCTGAAGAAGACCGGACTCCAAGCTGCTCCTGCTGGTCTCTGCTATGCTGGACCTGAAGATGTGGTCTGTGACCTCTGCACTGGAAGAAAACTGAAAGCCATCAAGTCCTGCTTGAGCTGTCTGGCCTCTTACTGTGAGGAACACCTTCAGCCTCATTTGAAAGCAGCTGCATTGAAGAAACACAAGCTGGTGGAACCCTCCAAGAACTTGCAGGAGAACATCTGCTCCCGTCATGATGAGGTGATGAAGATGTTCTGTCGCACTGATCAGAAGAGCATCTGTTATATCTGCTCTGTGGATGAACATGAGGGACATAAAATAGTCTCAGCTGCAGCAGAAAGGACTGAGAAGCAGAGAGAGCTGGAGGAGAGTCAGCAACAAATCCAGCAGAGAATCCAGGACAGAGAGAAAGAGGTGAAGCTGCTTCAACAGGAGGTGGAGGCCATCAATCACTCTGCTGATCAAAGCGTGGAGGACAGTGAGAAGATCTTCACTCAGATGATCCGTCTCCTCCAGAAAAGAAGCCGTGATGTGGAGCAGCAGATCAGATCCCAGCAGCAAACTGAAGTGAGGCGAGTCAAAGGTCTTCAGGAGGAGCTGGAGCAGGACATGGCTGAGCTGAAGAGGAGAGACGCTGAGCTGAAGCAGCTCTGGCTCACAGAGGATCACAGCCACTTTCTGCTCAACTACCCCTCACTGCCACCACTCAGTGAGTCCACCCCCTCAGCCAGCATCCATGTCCGTCCTCTGACATACTTTGAGGATGTGACAGCAGCTGTGTCAGAGCTCAGAGACAAACTGCAGGACATTCTGAGAGAGGAATGGACAAACATCTCACTGACAGTCTCTCATGTGGACGTTTTACTGCCAGAACCAGAACCAAAGAGCAGAGCTGACTTCCTCAGATATTCATGTCAAATCACACTGGATCCAAACACAGCATACAGACAACTGTTACTGTCAGAGGAGAACAGAAAGGTGACAGTGATGAAAAAACCTCAGTCTGTTTCTGATCATCCAGACAGATTTACTGATAATCTTCAGGTTCTGAGTAGAGAGAGTCTGACTGGACGTTGTTACTGGGAGGTGGAGAGGAGAGGAAAATATGTTCATGTAGCAGTCGCATACAAGAACATCAGCAGATCTGGAAAAAAAAATAGATTTGGTTTTAATGATAAATCTTGGTTATTATTTTGTTATCCAGACAGGTTCTCATTTGTCCACAACAACATAAAAACCTCCATCTCAGCTCCTGTTCCCTCCAGAGTAGGAGTGTACCTGGATCACAGAGCAGGTGTTCTGTCCTTCTACAGCGTCTCTGAAAGCAGGACTCTCCTCCACAGAGTCCAGACCACTTTCACTCAGCCGCTCCATGCTGGACTGTGGGTGGGGTATTATGGAGACACAGCAGAGTTGTGTAAAGTGAAATAGTTCCTGAAAGAAGTGAAATGTTTGTTTTCAGTGATTTCTCTGCTTTGGATCATTTAGAACTAAACGTTTGAACTGTTCATATTCTGTGGAGAAATGTTTGGAGTCAGAAATAGAGAGAAATGAAAATCTCTAGAATGTGGATTGGAGACATTTTTGAACATGAATGTCAAACTTTTGGGAGTCAAATCTGTTTTCTTGTGGTTTCTTTGAATTCAAATTTCACACATGTTTTTGTGTTGTCATGGGAACTGAAGGAAGCTGCACCACAAATGGAATCAGTGAGGTCACCATCCCAGACTTTCTCTGGTTTGTTCTCCACAGAAACGACAAGAGAAGAAGCTGAAGGAGAAGATTGTGTTTGTGGAAAGAAGAACATTTACAACTTTGTTTTCTTTCTGCTTCATTTGACAACTTTGGATTGAAGATTTGTGTTTTCATGTCTCTGTTCTTCAGAGAAAAGTTGTTTCTGATCATGTGACAATAAAAACCTCCTGATTCTTTTGTCTTCATTCCAGAGTTTGAGTGAAATGTGATGAAGAAAAGTGGGAATAATATGAGGGAAAACTGAGGCAGTTTTCCTGGAACTCCAGAAACGACAGAGTTCATGTTTAGAGCAGAAACATCTGTCAGTCAGTTTGAGTCCTTTTAGCTTCATTATTGCTAGGATTATTATCAGCTCATGAGTTTCTAAATATGTTGTCCAGAGCTTTATTCCTGGTTGAACAGACCCAGAAGAAGGGTTAGGATTAGGCTAATACGTGCCAACAACAACATTTAGCTTCTGTCTATGAAGACTCTCATTCATCCAGGTTGATTCCATCATAGTAGTAGGTTTAGGGACTGTCATCTCAACATTTAGCTTAGGATGCACTGAAAGTTCATGCGGGTGTGACCGAACACCCTCTTACATTTGTAACCCAAATGGAGACTGGATTTGATAGGTTAAAAACAATTAAAAACTTGACACAGGTTCCATAAAAGAGAAAGTTAAAATAGACTCTGACAGTTGGACCGCACTCCAACACTGCATGAGGGCGGCTGCCTCCAAGATCGCCTCAGCCCCACTGCACTGGCGGGTAGCCACAAACACCACCAAGAGAAATCTGATCCAACTCTCACCAGGAGTACCTGCTCAGGGCCCAAATGCACACAAAAACACACCACAACCCAAACAGTGATTAAAAGTACAAAACAGAAGAGGTGCACCTGAGCAGGTCACCACCAATTTATGGGCTGAAAACAGGTGGGGTCCCCCTTACACAATACTATATATGGCACCCACCAGCTACCATAAGGATAAAAGGAGGAGGCAGCCACCTTCAGCCAGGTCTAGACACCAAGATACTAAAAATGAGCACAAAACAGTTTTAAAATGGATAAAAGCAAGGGTGTCAAGCTTGATTAAAACATTAAAAACAATGACTAAAAACACTACAAGCAAAACAGCAGTGGCAACTCTGCTTGAAAGAGAATAATAATTTAGTTCTCCCTGGGACCAAACACATGTTTACAAACCGTTATGTTACCTCTCATGCCCCAGGGTCAGAACAAGGGATGGCCTGTTTGACACGGCGCTTCGGCGCGCGGTTCACTCTCATGAAACAAAATGTTTCGGCACAATGTTTCGGGGCGTGTGTCAACTAGCGCAGATCACGTGGTTGATGACGTATGACGCGCCAAATGTTTCGTTTGGTCGAACCACGGTTCAGATGTCACCTGCCTGTCGAACAGTTGGGCGCGCTGTTCTCTAGAAACACGAAATGAATCCTGAACGTTTCCTGGTCAGTTCTATTGTTTCCCCTGTATCAGAATCAGCGACAGTTCATTGCACTTTGCCATGACTCCTAGTAAAAAACATACTGTGGCTCAGGATCGTTTCTACTCGATTTCTCCAAATAAAAAAAGAATGCATGATTGTTGTGTTAAAAAAAAGACTTCAATAAATCTCTACTGTCACAGTTCTTTGGTATCTGTAGCGATAGCTCAGTGGAATGATTGCCTGGAGTCACTTCCAGAGTTCCTGGACTTGAAACCAGCTGTAGATAAAAAATTTTTTTTTTTTGCTTTGCGTTTTTTTTCTTCATGTGATGTTTCCTACATGTGTTTTTTTACGTTGTTCTTTTTAATAGTTAACAACATTGTTTTGTTTTACATTTTTTTCATCATCATTTCCACATTGAAGTGTTACAAGGAGTTTAGTTGAAACACATGTCGATATACATCCAGTCCGCCACCAGATGCCGCTATTCGGTGTGGTTTCGAAGCCCTGAATGGGTGGTTCATTTTTCCGGCACAATTACAAGAACCCCAGTGAGGCTTCATGGGGCTTCTATTCCCATCCCTAGTCAGAACTCATGCCACCACCTGTTAATAGAAATAGAATTTAAAATGTTGCAAACTCAAATGATTAAAAGCTTTAGTAAAAAAAGGTCCACATGTCAAGATCACTCACCAAGGCCAAACCAGGAAGCCAGCATCTAGTTTGAACTCCCACAGCTGCTATTTATCAGCCTGATGAGCCAATCACAGCTCAACAGACAGGTGCTGGCCATGAATGTTCATCTATGGAACACCAGGAGGGACAAACTACCAACCACAGCCCTGTCTGTCTCACGGGCAATGCCACAATGTGCATCTTGGCACGACGCTGAAGTTGGTTTCTGATTGGTGAGGACACTAAAGGAACATTCCACTGCATTTTTCACACTAAGACCACATAGAACCGGGTCCTGTTCAGAAACCACAGGACCTGGACTGCTCAAACCTGGATTCAATTATAATTTAGATAGTAAAGATTACACTAAACACAGTTTCTGATTTGTGAAACCTTTATTTCAGAAAATAAATCTTTACACCTGGTCTGAGGTGGTGTCAGTGTGTGAAATGTGATAAAATCCTCTTATTTCACATTTTCACAAATCTAATAAAGGTTTTTGTGTAGCGTCCTCTCTGGGCCGCTAGACGGGGGGATTGGGGACGTAACAAAGGTTTTACAGAATAAGTGAGGTTACAGTTTTACAGAATAAAGGAAAAAAAAGTGATTGATTGTCCTTGAGCAGGGGTGTCCAACTCCAGGCCTGGAGGGCCGGCCTCCTGCTGGTTTTCCTGCCTTATCTGCTACTGATTACCTGGATCAGGTGTGTTTAGCCAATAAGGATCTTCAATGGCAGCTTGGTTGGAAAACATGTGGGACACCGGCCCTCCAGGCCTGGATTTGGGGCCCCCTGTCCTAGAGTGTGGTAACTCCAACAGTCCTCAACAGGAGGCTGGGTAACTGGGTTGGAGTAGGGCGGGGGTCGCATGCGGCTCTTTTCTTCCTGAGCTGTGACTCTCTGTGTTTTAGTGAAATAACTATTATGTTCTAAGATTGTCGTGGTGCCTTTAACACCATCAGGCAGGAGGAACAGAGCAGCGTGAATGTACGGAGGGGGCGTGTCTGCAGCTGTGAACGCCGACCAGAGTCTGTTATGGGATGGAAAGTTCTTCTAAAAAGACAGTCAGTGGTAATCTCGTAGGGGACCTGTGATTGCTGCCTACGCTGCCACCCCATCGGGGCAGTAACCTCCTGCACCACACCCTACATAAATCTGTTCACTTTATTTGTTTGGATATAAGTTTAGATTTCTTTTTCTAAAATAACACACATTTGAACATAAAAATAACACGTTTCAGTTTATTTTATTATAATTTGCTTCATTAATTTGATGTTATGCTTTGAGTTACCAGTGTTAAGGGAACCATTGTTGCTGCTGCTGCCATCTGCTGGTGGAACCATCAAGTCAGGCCTGACACAACAATGGATGGCAGTCAGCAGAGGCTTTATATTCAGCAGGCAGCTAAGTGGACTGAACCATCACCCAGTGGACAAGGAACTCTTTTTGTGTTGCTTTACTTTACTTTCTATTTTGATGTTGTTTATTTTCATTCATTTGTGTATGTTAATTTACCATAGGATGGACTTTAGTTTAGTTTGTCTGTTGTATTTTGTCTTAGTCTTTAAGTTTCCCCTTGTGTGTCTAGTTGGTTTGATCAGCCACTATATATGTTCCCTTGTGTTTCCAATTAGGTAGGTCAGTTTAATTAAGTTTGTTTGTCTGGTCAGTTGTCCTCTGTTACTTTTAACTTGTGCTATCTTGGATGACCCCACCCTTACTTTGACGTGTTCTAACTACCATAACAAAGGTGGATAAAGGTGGACAAATTTCATGTCATCCATGGACACCAGTGAAGATCACAAATCATTGGAAAAAAAAGGTTCAGAGCTCTGTCTAGTGGGTCTAGATGACCCAACTCCCAACGGTAAAGTGCCTAGGATAGCACAAGGGTTACAAGCTTGAGTTCGTTTTGTTACTTTGACCTCTTTTAAGGGCCTATTTTGCCCATTTACACCTTTATAAAATAAATTGGAAAATTTCTGATAAAACTATTTTGCTGTCCATGTCTTATACTGTTCGCCCCCCCCCAAAAAAAAACATAAAAAACAAAAAAAAGCATTTTTTGTTCCTAGACTAAAACCGCCCATTTCTGCATAAAATTAATTAAATGTGTGTTAGAACGCCCCTATCCTTTCAACTTTGTCTGCTATGATGACCGTATGTTGCGCAGTCTGTGGAGAACACACTGGAGGGGGGGTTGCACGCGGGGGGAAACAATGAACAGGTAGAGAGGCGGGGGCGGGGCTTAGACTCACCGTTTATGATTCCAGACCCGCAACAAACTAACAGCTGCTTCCTAACAAAAACTAGTTGTCATCCATAAAATGAATGTAATTTATTGGGTTTACTGGATTTAAATAAATAAATAGAAAGGAGTCTGCATCAAAGTGAATTTGTTTCCATCATCTCATTCATCTTAACTCTGGGTGTTTGACAGACAGAAAAGTCTATTCAAGGTTGTGGAAAATGGACAAAAGATCAAAGGAAACATCACGCTCATAAATGATTTAAATAAACAATTAAATCAATATCCTGACAACATTTGGAATCAATACAAGTATTACCAAATGAACTATCACGGTACTTCTGATTTTTCTAACACCCCTAGTGTTGTGGCTCCCAGTGCTTTCATTTCTGTGGGAAACTGATCCAAATGGCTCTTTGAGAGGTTCAGGTTCAGACCCCTGGATCAGGATGTTGTCAAAGTTATTTCTGAAAACACAGAAACCAAGAGCCGAGTACGATTTCTCATGAGGAGAGCTGGGAACAGACAACCCTTCAGCACCACTGCTCCAAACAGCTCTGAGGGTGTCTGCCCCCTCCTCACACCTTTATTCAGAATGGGGTCGCCATGGTTACATGGGGAGTGAAGGATAGTAGTTGTCCATTGAAGAACTTTTATATTACTTCTACATTATCTTAATCTAGATGTGGATTTTACTTACATTTTTATGCTCAGATCTGATTTTAGAGTAATGTGGTGTATTACTGAGTTTAATGTAGCATAACCCAATTGTGCACATGCATAGTTGTAACATAACAGACAAACAACTCCCTTCTCCACAAATCTGTCTTTGTTCGAGCAGCCTGTTGAGTTTTGAGTTGCGGTGAGCAAACCCCCCTGAAGTCACGTTTACACATTCCAGGAAAGACGCGTCCTCCACACACAGCAGAGGAACGGGGGGGGGGCCGCAGCAGACCACTATAAAAGACCCAGTTTGAGAAGCCCCTTTGTCTTCCGCTCTTGGACTTTGCAGCTGTCAGACATGCGTAACTACATGCAGCTGTGAATCTTCAGCGGACACCCGGAGCTCCGTATTGCTTTTTGTTGATTTATTTGGTCAATGGAATTATTGCTTGGCTGTAATAAATAACAACTCAGAGACAACGTTGGTTTGGAAATCCATTTATTCTGATCTCTCTGATTTTTTGGACACGAATTGTAGGTTCAGGAGGATTTAATTACCTACACAATATATTCTGATCATCCTGATGCACATGGCTGGCCCTCCTTATACGTGAATTACACAGCCGCGTAGGGCCCCCGTCACCACCAGGGCCCCGAAGTGGCGAAAAAAAATAAAATAAAAAAGACCCAAATCTGGCAACCCATTTCATAGAGCTTCCATACCAACGTGCGCTCTGAATGTTGTGCAAAAAAAAGTTGCCTGCACTTTAATGATCCCCCCCTTCAACACACCTGAACCAATCTGGCAACCCAAATAATGACGTTACGCATCTGAGCCTGGCACAGTGTGTATTTACGAACGCATTTTGTTTCAATAAAGTTGGGAAAAAGAAAAAAACCCAGCGCATTTTGTCACACTGATCAAAGCGACAACAAGAGAAAATCATGATGCCACAGAGACTTTATCCATCAGGAGCTGAAAAAAGAGGAAGAACTTCAACATCAATCACAAGGTAAGTTTGGAGGTTGTTGGAGCTGTATTTTTACATTTTCCAGTATTTCTGTGCAGCTGCTTTAATCAAATAATCAATCCGAGGTGAAGTTTGCACACAAACAACCACGTTTGTCGTGATTTCCAATGGAAAACTCGAAAATAATTCTGATTCCCAAGTTTCCAAGATCACGAGGTCGGACATGACCTTCTAAAACGGCGGAGAGTTAGCAGAGAAAAGGAAATAATGATGGTATGGTGGCTGATAAATGTTTTAACTCATGTTATGACGATTTTTCAATCGTTTTTCGGGCAGATACTCGTAGCAGTGTTTCTTAGCTAATACCCTAGGGCGGTTCAGTCAATTAACTCACCTGCTCAGCGTCCTATTTAAGCCCAGGTGCGCAGGCGTTCATTCTCTTTCTTACCTTCAGCGCTCATTCTTCGCCGTTCCCCGTGCTCGCGGATCCGGCGGATCTCCTTTTCTTCGACGTCTTGCTGTATTCCCCCCGTCCTTTGGATGGATGATCCCCGTTTCTGATGTGGGTTTTCCGTTTTCGCCGCGTTTGCCCTTTTTGCGGATCTCGCCGGGCAGCTAGCGGCGCTCGCCGGGCGGCTAACGGCGCCCAGCGCGTTCGTTTCGCCGCGGTCGCGTGCATCTGCAGGGGGTGCGCTTTCCGCGGTGTTCGGGTTGTCCGTGGGCCCGGATCTGGAGCTGTCCGGGTCTATCGTCTGCCGTGGACGGTCTTCTAAGGTGAGCGGCGTGCGGATTTTTCTGTGTAGTTTTTCTGGGCTGAGTCTTGTTTTGTTTACTTCCGTGTATGGTGACGTCGCGCCCCTAAGGACCCTGGGAATTGTAGTTTTTGTGACTCGTGGTTTGTTCATGGGGCCTTTCTGATTCATTTTCTGCTGTTATTCTGCGTCTTCCGGTTATTGTTTCAGGGGTTGTGGGGTCTTTTCTGTGGTTGTGACGGCTGGCGGTCCTCGTCTGGCCTGGTTTTTCATGCTGGCTGAATCATTTGTGGTTTTTTGCATTTTCTTTGTTGCTGTTTTGTTCTTTAGGTGCTGAAGGTGACTCTTGACTATCTTTGATTAGATGCTGGCTTTATTATTATGGCGGTTCTTCTGTTTATTTTCTTCGTTGTTGTAGCTGCTGGTTAGTCTGAATGTGAATTGGTCTCTCTTGGACCTGTCTCTCCTCTGTGGACAAATTCCTTATGCTTGGTCTCTTTATGCAGCGTCTTTGGCTCATTTTAATCACTCATTCGTTGCCCCTGCACGTTCTGCATCTGGTTCTGCTTCGCCTGTTTTTCCCCGCTCTGTGTACCCAGTGGGTCCTGCCCTGGCTCGGGGACTTGCGTCGGTCGCATTAGTGAGTGTGTCTGTCTCGTCGCTGCCTTTTTTCTCGGCTGGACAGTTAATTTATTCTCTCTGGTTTGGTCTGGAGGTTTGTGGGGGCTGTGTGATGGCTTTTTCCGGGGCATCGTTTTCAAAGCCACCACTGAGGGTGGCCCCTTCGACGTGTTCAGGTTCTCGTGACGTGATCTGGACCCGTTGGCGCCTCACAGTTCATCTTTTTGGGCATCTGTGGCCTGGTTCCTCATGCGCCTTCAGGATTAGTATATATTTTCTTCAGCTGCCCAGGCTGTCTCCGCGATTTTCTTTCGAGCACAATATAAGGCTGTGGATGTCTTATCGCTGTGGTTCTCCCTGTTCTGCCTCTATGCCTCTCGGCGTCTTTTGGCATTCAGTTGGCGCTCGACACGTTTGCCGGTTTACTTTTCAGCTGCCGTGGCAGTCCTCATACCTTCCAAATTCTTAGCAGAAGCTCTGTAATGTTTATTTGTAGGCGATGGGTCCCCCTCATTTTGCGAGTTATTGATGGTTTTCCTCTGTATCCCTGGTCTTTTGGATATCTGTGGGGGGGGGGATTTATTTTCAGATCGGGGTTCCGCGTTGTCTATACTGTATGGTCCTCCACCCTTCCGGATTTATTTTTCTTCTATGGATCGGATGGTTCATTGCTGCTTGTCTCTCCCCATTATGTCATCTTTGGCTTTTGTGCAGCGTGTTGTTTATTCATTGTTTGGTTTGAATATGATTTGTCGAGGATTGGGCCACCTGACATTTGCTGTGGCTTTGGTCCTATGGTCATCCGTTCATCTTGTGTTCTTGTTCTGGGTAGTTCCGTCCTGGGCCCTGTGTTCCTGTTCTGGATTTCGTGTCTTGCGTTTGTTCCTTCCCTCTCTATGCTTGACATAGTTATGTTATGATGCCTGTCGTGTCTTCAGGCTCCCTCCACTTGTTCTTCTGAGGCTGTGCCTTCTGGTTTGGGGGAAAGGATTTAAGAGTGTTTTGTGTTTGTCTGGCCGCCAGAATCTACAGCTCTGATGATTTATAAGGTGTCGTCCAGTTATTTCATCCTTGGAGATTATATTAAGGCTGTTTCAATAGTGAATGACAGTATTGTGTCATCGGTTGACTTGGTTAATGTTTAAATACCACCTTGAGCAATTTCTACCCTGACCGTAGGAAATATATCACTTGCGCTCTCAAGCTTAGTTCAAGAGTTAAATCTTGTGTTCACAAGTCAGTCTTCTATCTGCCTTGCTTAAGCAGATGACAGTCTGCTAGATGCTTCCCCATTAGTGGCTTGTTATACTCCGCCTCTAAATGCTTAAGGTTCAGTCTAGAAAAAGAATGCTATCAAAACCTATGGTCCCTCATGGCTCTTAAGTTCTCTTTTTCAGTATCCAGACGCCCTTGGCTAATTACAATTTCAGTAGTCTGTACTTTGTTGTCCACCAATTTGAGAACCACTAATATCAAGTACAAAGCATCAAATCCAGCCAAGCTGTAATCCTTTGCTCCGTGGGATGTTGACCTTCCTCATCTACAAATCTCCTTGGCTGCTCTTCCCATCACCTACTCCTCGATGGCCTCCTGAAGGTGCGTCCCTCTGAAACTGTCAAAGGTTACTTTTCTTATCTTTGGAATATATAAAAATTTGGTGTTCAGACTTTGTGCAGGTTCTATAGTTCACTATCATTTCACTGTTGGAATTTATAATTATGATGGTTTCTAGGGTGCGATAAATCCACAATGGGTCTTTACCTTAACTATCTACTAAATTTCACTTCTCAGATTTGTTCTTTAGAAGCACTGTTATTTCATTTATCTCAAGCATTTTGAATCTGATCGGTATCTGGGATTTTTATATATTCTTGTCAAGACTAATACTGCTTTGTTTTTATCTATGCACCACATCCTGAGCTTGCACACCCCTACGCCCCGATCAGCTTCTCCGTTTCCAGGAAGTGATGTCTCCCCTGCATTCCTTGATCTGGTGCTGCACCGATGACTGCTCGACGTACCTATTGCTGCACTGAAAGTGACGGGGCGGTGGACCTCCTCTGCATTCCAATGACACTTCTGACTGAATTAATCAATCAATGTCAACAGCAGAATGAATGTAAATTCTTCGATTATAGATGTTACAGAAAAAATTATAGCCAGGTGGAAGCCTTAAAAATTAGGATGTTCTAAGCTGTATCATTGTATGCGCTGGAGCTGGGTTCTTAAGCCAATTTTGTAGTATGCCAATGAAGCATGGTAATTATGGGCGTTGACGCTAGCACTTATGGGCGTTGAACTCGTCTTACTATTGGATGGGCTCTCAATTAAATGATGTTTCTTGAGCGCTTATAGTTGTTATGCCAAATGGAGAAAATTATGGCTATTAAGCTCGTTCGTTGTACTGTCATTGGGAGCTTCAAAATAATGGATGGACTTAAGCTCGTGTATATCTAGTTGCCTCAATGGAAGAAGTTATGGCCATAAAGCTTGTTCTTCGCTTAATAGTAGTTCGAATAATGGCTGTTCAGCTTGTCTTACTGCGCCATCGGAAGCTTTGGTTTGGATGTTAAGTTAGTGTATCATACGGGTTGTTTGGCAGTTTAAATTCTAGTTCTGCACGGCGTTTTGTTTTGGGGAAGTGAGCTACGTTCTAAGATCAGGTATGAGTAATTTATGTTGGCTCCCCTTCATTCTTCCCTCTCTCTTCAGATAGTATGCTCCCCTGGTGAACGGGAGCGGCCCAACGGTCAATGTACCGGGTAAACACATAGCAGATACATTAGATAGTATGTTCCCTTCGTAGAGTGGTTCTCGAAGGGAGCGGCCAACGGTCAATGTACCGGGTAAACACATAGCAGATACACTAGATAGAATGTTCCCTTCGTAGAGTGGTCTCGAAGGGAGCGGCCAACGGTCAATGTACCGGGTAAACACATAGCAGATACACTAGATAGAATGTTCCCTTCGTAGAGTGGTTCTCGAAGGGAGCGGCCCAACGGTCAATGGTACCGGGTAAACACATAGCAGTCATACTGGAAAATGAAATGAAATGAAGTGAAAATGGAATGCCGCCGAAAACACACCTCATCTTATTTACACACTGATTATACATTCACATTCACATTTTCTTCTTCTTCTTCTGGATGATCTTGGTGTTGGGGGTTTTGTTACCCAAAAAGTTTTATGGAAATCTCTCATGGAATTGAACGGAGCTTTATGCCAAACCAAAAGTTGTGAATGCCAACTAAAGTATGTGGAAAATGTCAAATAAATATTTCTTACTGCAAGAGTTGTCTGACTGAAATGACGATTTTTCAATCGTTTTTCAGGCAGATACTCGTAGCAGTGTTTCTTAGCTAATACCCTAGGGCGGTTCAGTCAATTAACTCACCTGCTCAGCGTCCTATTTAAGCCCAGGTGCGCAGGCGTTCATTCTCTTTCTTAATTTCAGCGCTCATTCTTCGCCCCACCCTCCTCCCCGGCTTCCACCTGTGGGCTCCGTAAAGGGGGGGTTTTGTTACCCAAAAAGTTTTATGGAAATCTCTCATGGAATTGAACGGAGCTTTATGCCAAACCAAAAGTTGTGAATGCCAACTAAAGTATGTGGAAAATGTCAAATAAATATTTCTTACTGCAAGAGTTGTCTGACTGAAATAATCGTATTGGTTCATTGTTTTGCTACACATATTTAGTGCGTTCTGCATTTTCCGGTTTATGTCTGTATAAAAACTGCTGTTACTCTGTTATAGCAGGTCAGGTAGTCTGACTTTTTCAACAATAAATGTGTCTTAAAATCTTGCATTGGCATAAAATATGGAGAATCAAAACTGCCAAATACAAATAGGAAATAAATGTTCTCATTTATAAATAAAAAACAAAATAAATGTACTAATTCTAAAATTATGAACATACAAAATAATAAAAAAGTGTATAAATGCTTATAGTTCCACTTATACTCAAATTAGTGTTCACATTTATTATTTATAAATGGGTACATTTATTTCTTATTTGTATTTTGGAGTTTTGGTTCTACAGTGATGATGATTTGCACAGTTCCTTCTCAGCCGACAGTTTCTTCTGCTCTTAAAAAGTATCAAAAAGTATTGGAGGAGAAGCAGCGTCCACATCCCAAAATGTTCCTGACATCACTGAAGATGGAATCTAAGGTCATTATAATAGCTTGTGAAGTAAATTAAAAAAAAACAGTGTCTGCATAACCCCTTATTTTCATAAACAGCAGCTGAAGAGAATGGAGTCCCAAATTGTTCATTATTGAATAAATAAATATGATCTTGTGCAAATACACAATCAACCAATAAATCTCTCATAAATATATAAAAAGATCATGAAATTGTGAAAAACCTGCACACAGATTTTAAATGAGCCACTATATAATTAGTAGTATTCTGCTATAGTTATTTTATTAACTTCATCATTAATTATTGTATAATAATAATTCTTGTTTTTAGCTGCAGAAGAAACTCTTGTCACCACATCTACTGTTGAAAGGGAAAATGTTGATGCTGCTGCTGGTAAGTTCAAATCTAGACAATATGGAGCCCATATCAAACGTATTGCTTCATTATTACTTAAAAGAAAGTCATACATTTGCACACACAGACAACAGTGAAGGCACTTCTTTCCAACATTCTGCTTCCAGCGTCACAGCAACTGTTCTGTAGATTTGATTGGACTGTTTGACTTTTCACTGTTTGTGTTTGTTGAAGTTTATGTCTCTGATGTTCCAGAGGCTCCAAGAGAGGCGTTTATGGAAGAGGAGCCAACTGGATCCAAAATCCCACACACCTCTAATCCAATTGGTCGAGCTGAATGACCAACACACTCTCTGATCCAGAAAGAATGGATTTGGTGCAAAGAGGTCCTTTTCAGACTGAGAAAGACTTTGACTTTCCAAAATCCCCCTCATGGAGCTGTTGGGTTCTTTATTTTGGATTGTTTGATCGTTATATGATTTTCTATTAAGTTGCTGTTTTTAATAAGTTGAAGTCTTGTGAATGTCATTTGTTGCGTGCCTAATGTTACATTAAATATATATATATATATATATATATATATATATATATATATATATATATATATATATATATATATATATATATATATATATATTGTGATATATATGATTGTGTATTTGCACGAGATCATATTTACATTCTACATTTGTCATTCATATTTTCTTCTTTTCACTTTTAAACTTTGTTTGGCACCACTAAATGTGCATCCAACATGCAGAAATATACTGTTTTCAATTCTTCAGCAGCAGCAATAATACATTCAAAAAATGTAATAATAGAGAGATGACATTTACATTACAACAAAAGTCACGTTTTGTTGGTGCTGCTGATCAGTTAAAGGGCCTACAAATTAAATTTTGCTTTGGGCCCCCCGAAGACCAGGGCCGGCCCTGCTGATGCAGCAAATGTTCTCTGATGAAAAATGTCAACAAGTCAGAAATGACATTTTCTATCAGTACAGCTTTAAGTCTACTGGGAGCCGGATTAGCTCGTGCTGGTTTGCGGTGCCTTCCCTCCGCAAAACCCAGGTTCAAATCCGAGCTGCTCCCTGTTTCCTTCTCTACCTGTGCCGGTCCCAAGCCCGGTTGCTTTGAGAGGGTTGCGTCAGGAAGGGCATCCGGCATAAAACATTGCCAAGCTTACCATGCGACTCGTTCGCTGTGGCGACCCCTGATGGGAAAAGCCGAAAGTGAAAGAACAGCTTTAAGTCTACTGTGGTGAACCGTCATCCTTTTTCCTACTTCCTGCTGCTGTTAAGCTGAATAGAAACAGGACTTCATTGTTTCAGGATTCAATAAAAATTCTATCAAGTTTAAGTACACATCTAGATTTTTAGCACTTCCTTCCTGAAATCTGATGGATTTTCTGTCTTTTTTTCTCATTTTAGTGGCAGAAATATCTCTTCATAGTTCCAGAGTCTGTCTTAAATTCATTCTAAAGAACTTCTGACTGTTGTTGCTAAAACACAATATTTGTTGATAACCATGAAGAACTCTGGACTTTGTCTCTTTCATGATCTTTGACTGACAGTAAAACCAATAAATGTTACTGAGTTGCAGTAAATCTTCTGTGAAATCCCAGACTGTCCTGGACTCTGATCCTGAAATCCCTCCTCCTGATGACAAAACCTTTGAAAGTCTTGAAGGGAAACAAGTTGTGAGGAAACCTTCAGTGCAGAAAGAACTGCAGCTTCTTCAACTGGAACTCTGCAGCAAAATGAGCAGGAAGGATCTGGATGAAGAAAGCTTCTGCTGTTCCATCTGTCTGGATCTGCTGAAGGAGAAGACTTTTGATGTCTTCTTGTCAAAGAGTCAAAGATTTTGATTGTCATTGTATTTCTACAATGAAATTCTGTTGGCACTCAGTCAAAAAAAAAGAAGTAGACATCAAAGAATAAAAACCAATATAAGAACATAAAACAATCAGAAAAAACGTTTAGAAGTTTTAAATAAAAATGTCATAATAAATAAACATCTTTATTGCACATTCAGTAATGTGTTGTACTGAGGGATGTCAGGATTCTGGTGTCAGATGTCAGGCTCCTCATCCTGACATTCTGAGGCCTGTTGGTCAGGAAGTCCATAATCTATGACCAGAGCGTGGATGAGAGTCTGAGATTGGAGAGTTTGTGGACCAGTTTATGGGGATCACAGTGTTGAATGTGCTGCTGAAGTCCACAAAGAGCGTCCTGACGTAGGTGTTTGGCTGCTCCAGGTGGGTCAGGGCTGTGTGGAGTGTGGTGGAAATGGCGTCCTCTGCAGGTCTATTTGCCCGGTAAGCAAACTGATGTTTGTCAAAGTTTGTGGGGATGTTATCTTTGATATGTTCTAAGACGATCCTCTCAAAACATTTCATTATCAGTGGGGTGAGGGCAACTGGACGGTAGTCATTGAGATTTAAGATTCAAGGTTTAATTGCCATTTGCGCATGCGGTACATCGGAATTTTTCTTTGGCATCTCTCATGTCAGGGTAAATAAGAAAGGACAAAAAAATTAGAAAAGTAAATAGAATAAAGTTAAAAGTTAAAATTAAACAACAAAAGTACAAGGTATATAAAAAAATATAAATATGAGTAATTATGAATATTGCAGCGTCCCAGTCTGTTCAGAAGAATTATTGTGCGTGTGGAGTTATTGTTTATTGCACTTAATTATTCAGTCCAGTCTTCCCTCTCTGATGTCCTTTGCCAGCATTCTATTGCTGTTGGGAAAAAGCTGTTGTGGAAGCGTGTGGTGATGGTCTTGGACACTCTCCTCCTGCTGCGCTGTTTATAGACGGTGTCCATGGATGGAAAGTTGCAGCCTATAATTTTACCAGCTGTGTTGATGACCCTCTGCAGCATCTTTCTCTCTTTTACGGTGGTGTTTCCAAACCAGGCTGTTAGTCCGCTGGTGAGGATGGTTTCCACAAGCCCCCTGTAGGCTTGGGTGAGGGTCCGGCGCTTGAGACCAGCCTCCTTCAGCAGCCTGATGAAGTACAACCTCTGCTGGGCTTTTTTCACTGTGGCAACAGTGTTTCTTTCCCAGCTGAGGCTGTCTGTGATCTGCAGACCCAGAAACCGGTGGCAGTCGGTCCGCTCCACCACAGTCCCGTTGACGATGAGCGACTGATGTGGCGGTGCTTTCCTTCTGTAGTCCACGAGTACTTCTTTTGTTTTCTCTACGTTGAGAACAAGGTCGTTGTCCTCTCCGTAGATGGTGATCCTGTGCACCAGGTCTCTGTATGCAGACTCGTCCCCTCCTCTGATGAGGCTGAGGACGGTTGTGTCGTCTGCATACTTAAACATGATGTTATTGGAGTCGGGGGAGGTGCAGTCATAGGTGTAGAGCAGGGGTGCCCAAACTTTTTTTCCTCAAAGGGCCAAAATCTAAACGTGATCGTGGACCGTGGGCCAAATACAATACGTTTTTTGCAAGTCATTAAATAAAAGCAGAAAACAAAGAATATGGTTTAATGTGTTTATTTTGATTCTGTATTCATCAAGGTAACACACAAAAATAAACATTCTTTCAAACCATTAAACATAACAGCAAGGCCTCACTGGCAATTTTCAACTAAAAAACAAGAACAAACTAAAACAAACTTTTTTCCAATGAAAACAGCAAACTGCGATCCTTAATGAGAGACGTGGAGCTGGTCTTTTGACTTAATCAGTGACTGAATGTTGGGCTGCAGCTTACTCACTGATAGTGTTAGTATGTCTTCCAAGTGTGAGTCTGTGAGGGTCCCCCTGAGTTTGATCTTGTTCAGGTTCATGAGACTAAATGTTTGCTCACAAATGTAGGTGCTGCCAAACAGAGATAGCATCACTTGTGCATTTTTTCTCATCTGTGGGTATCTTTGTATTGACACATGTGGATAAAAATCCCTCAGGGGTAGTGATACAAATTTTCTTCTTAGCTCTGTGTCACATTGAAACTCAATCAACTCCATCTGCAAATGCTCTGGAACTGAGTCGGGACTCACGCTGAAGGGCTGAGAAAAAAGCTCCACGTCACCTGCAGTCTTCTTAAAGTCCACAAAGCGTGAATCAAACTCCTTGTTTAAGTTGCTGAGAAGTTCTCCATATTCTGGCAACCTGTCCTCCTCCACATTAGGGATGGGTATCGTTAAGGTTTTAACTGTACTACTCTTATTGATACTGCTTATCGATCCGGTATTTTAACGGTACTCTTACCGATACTTTTTGAGGACGAAAAAATAAATAAATAAATAGCAAATTAAGAACATAAAGTGTTTTAGTTCCTCACTATGCAACAAGCCTGTTATTTTTAACAAAACATTTTACTTTATACATGAGAATGTTCCAGACAGGATATTCATTTAATTATTTAATCTAATTATTTTTATTCTTTATGAGTGTGATGTTTCCTTTGATCTTTTGTCCATTTTCCACAACCTTGAATAGACTTTTCTGTCTGTCAAACACCAGAGTTAGGATTGAGTGAGATGATGGAAACAAATTCACTTTAATGCAGACTCCTTTCTATTTATTTATTTTTGTTTAAATCCAGTAAACCCAACAAATTATATTGATGTTAAGGATAACAACAATCATTAGTTATTAATTATTATTAAGTATTAGGAAGCAGCAGATTGTCGCGGGTCTGGAATCATAAGTGGTGAATCTAAGCAGTGGCGGTAACCCCACCAGCCCCCCCCCCCCCCCCCCCCCCCCCCGCACACATACAAAATTTGACAACATCCTGTTGTGTTCCCTATCTTCTATTTAGCCATTTTACACAAAAAATGCATACATTTTCTAGACTTGTATTACAGGGGGGTCAAACTCAGTCACACAGGGGCCTAAGTTAAAAACACGCTTTAGGTTTTGGGCCGAAGAAGATAAACATTAACTGAACACACTAAAGCTAAACTTTTAAACCTTTTAAACTGAACTTTTTGAACATAAATATGAATAAAAAAAGGAACACAAGTTAAACCCTAAATAACTTGTAATATTTTTCTCTCCATAGAAATATATTCTGTCAAAATTATACAAATATGAACATGCTGCAGGACAAAACAAAGAAAGCCTGGAAATATTAATAGGAAATGACAAATCAAATAATTCTGGTTTTTTTTTTGCTCTTTTATCATTTTTTTAGAGCTGGACTCCTGCTTTTTTTTTTAGCAATAATTTCTTAATGTGTGACGTCCTGTGTGTGTCTTTGTGAAACATATCAGAGGGATTAGATCTAAAAAAATAAAACTTATTGTGATTAATATGTTTAGGTCTTATAAAACATTAAAGACTAAATCATAGAACTCATCAGTGGGATTACTCCAAAAATATTTGGCATTTCCCTAAATTTGTGCAACACCAACAGTAGAAATCCTCCAAAAAAACCTTAATCCATAAAAACTGGTCTGCGCTCATCCCCCCTCCCCCCCTCCCCTTCCCTCTCACACACGCGGCTCCGTCTCCATGACGACAGCGCGCAGCTGCGGCTCAGAGTTGATTGTTAGATAGAAAAAGACTCCCAATTACCTGTTAGTGTGAGTTGCGCTCCCCTCTCGAGTTTTTTGACCTATGTTCCAAAGACTACCTCAAAGAGGTGTGGCCGCAAGCGTCTTGCAGCAGAGGGCGGTGATCACGTGCGCGTCGGGTCTGTGTTGGAGTAAGGCATTCTGGGAAATAATCCCCATTGCCTGCTCTTGTCGAAATTGGGTTGAGCACGGGTGTTTGTTCTGCCTAATTCCTTTTCATGTGCCTGTTTTACGTTGTTTCACTCTGAGTTATTTCATCTCTTTTATTTTTATTTATTTATTTTTTTTTTTGCACCATAAGTATGAAGAGTAAATAGGAGGAAGACATTCTTAAGGGTCTGATGTGTCAACTTAAGTGTGGTTAGTGTCGGCAGCTGAAGCAATTTCAAATTAAAAGCTCCTAGTTTCCTCTTTGAATATAGTAAGAAGTTAGCACATTATGTGTAACGCATAGGGGGCGGCATAGAGCACGACAAATGCCGCCCCGCAAATGCCACCCCCGATGAAGTGCAGCTCTGGGCGACCGCCCACCTTGCCCACACCCAAAACCGCCACTGAATCTAAGCCCCACCTCTCTACCTGTTTGTTTTGTGTAGAACACACTGCCCCAGCATGTTCTACACAAACAGTGCAACATACAGTCATATTAGCAGCAAGGTGACAGCATGGTAGGGGCTATTAGACGCAAACTTAATTAATTTTACGCAGAAATGGCTGTTCTTAGTCTAGGGCGCTCAAGTGTCCCCTACGAGATCAACACTGACTGTGTGTGCGCTGCCTCGTCTTGTGTGTGTGCGCGCGCGGCGTGTGCCGTCTGAACAACAGCCCCGCCCCCCGTGCACACAAATAGACAGACAGAGCTCTCCGCTTCAACGAGAATACCGAAATTATTATCATCATTAATTAACGGAAAATTGACTGACTTGGTGAGTTAAATATGGCAGATAACGCTTGTGGGACACACATAAAAGAAAAATTAACTTCAGCACCGATAGCAGAA
This sequence comes from Oryzias curvinotus, assembly GCA_023969325.1. Lineage (NCBI taxonomy): Eukaryota > Metazoa > Chordata > Actinopteri > Beloniformes > Adrianichthyidae > Oryzias > Oryzias curvinotus. Next base: position 27,571,256 of record CM043723.1, read on the forward strand.
CCGTTCAGGTCAGATCTTAACGATACTGCGGTCTTGAAGAATGTGGCCCCGGGGCTGGTTCAATACCGGGGCACGGTACCCAACCCTACTCCACATTCACGTCTCTCAGGCTGGGGAAGTGTGCCAAGTTTCCTAAAGAGACAAAGTCAAATAAGAATGCGTCCATTAGTATAATTAGCACTACTATGAGGTACATAAGCTACAGGACACAAAAGACAACAAGAGAGCAATGAAAGCAAACCCACAAAGAAAAACAATGACGTTTTCTGTCAAACAGGCGTAAGCACCACGGACAGCGACACATCACAGCGACTGACACACATGGAGCAGCATGTGTTACAATCACAAATAACAAACAGCCAAAAGTCTGTGTGCAGCATGTTAATGACTTACCTGCTGAAAGATGCCGGCAGAGTAGTTGCAGCTTCATTTGGAAAGCCTTGATGTGGTCAAACAGCTCCGTTATGATCTGTTCTTTGCCTTGAAGTTTAACATTCAGATTGTTGAGCAGGTCGGTGATGTCCACCATCAAGGCCACGTCGAAAATCCATCTTTTATCAGTTGGGATTTGTGTGTCCCTGCTCGCACTCGACAGAAACTCCACGATAAGTTGGCGCAACTCAAAAAATCTTTTGAGCATAGTCCCCCTGCTCAGCCAGCGCACCTCCTGATGGTAAAGAATATCTGTATTGTTTCAACTTCATCCAAAAATGCTCTGAACTGGCGGTGTGAGAGTGTGAGAGTTAATGATTTTAACGACATCGCTGACGACGTCTGCCAGTCCGATTGTCTTTGCACACAGCTGTTCCTGGTGCAGGATGCAGTGGTATTGCGCTACCTTTCCCCCACACTCTGAAACTTTTTGGGAAATGAGAGCAGTGAGGCCAGCTTTTTCCCCAATCATGGCAGGTGCACCATCAGTTGTTATTCCAACCATTTTGTCCCAACTCAAGTTATATTTGTCCAGGACTCTTGAAACCGCCGCAAACAAATCTTCGCCTTTTGTCGTCCCTCGCAGCGTCTCAAGTCCCGCCAACTCCTGTGATATTTCCATGTCAGCCTTAATTCCCTGAACAAAAACCAAAAGCTGCGCTGAATCAGAAATGTCTGTGCTCTCATCACATGCCAGTGAGAAAGCAACAAAGTCTCTTGACTTAACTGTTAACTGATCTCTAATGTCCCAAGACAAATCTTCAACGCGGCGGGTCACTGTGTTGCGCGAGAGGCTAATTTGGGAAAAAACTCTTTCTTGGGAAGGGCACATTATTGAAGCAGCTGTGGACGGGCACTCCTTAACAAAATCTCCAGTTGAAAACGATCTCCCACTCTTTGCAATTGGCACCGAAATTTCGTAGCTGGCTCGTGTGGTGCAGTCTTTTGCTGTCGAGGGCCTCGTGAGGGTGGCTTGCTGTGACCGAAGTTTCGATAGCAGCTTGCTCGATTTTTTCTTTCGCGCCTCACCTTTGTATCTGGAGAAGACCGCATGTTTAGTTTCGTAGTGGCGATGTCAGTGGCGGTTTTAGATGTGGGCGAAGTGGGCGGTCTCCCAGGGCGGCACTTCATCGGGGATTATTGATTTTTACAGAATCTTTCACGTCCTCATCTCTCTCCATATCGTTCTCATGCTGTTCTCTCCTAGATCCTCTTTACTGAAGTCACACAACAACACATTAGGGCTGCTCTGTACATTTTGGAGAAAATGTAAGACTTTCACCTTATGGTTGTGAAAGTACATAGAAAATATGATAAAAGGCAGAGAGCCGCCTGTTAGCCCCCCCACTCTGAAAAATAAAAGTCCCGCCCCGCTGCCTCACCAATAAGACATGGACATTCGGCCAATCAGGTCTACCAGAAAGGTTCCTGCCCCCAGGTGACAAACACACTCCTGAATACTGCCCCCCTAGTGACCTGTGTGGTGGTTCTGTTGGAGTCAGTCAGAGTCCTGATTCCTCTCCACATGCTGGGGGGGTCGTTGTTCCTAAAGAGTCCCTCTATCTGTTGTCTGTAGTTTTCTCTTTCTGAAAGGGTTAACAGATCAGGACTCCTCTTCCTCATCTGCAGCTCCTCCTCTGTCATGATGGGCGTCACCAACAGGAAGAGAAGAAAGAAGCTGATTGGCTGAACTCACAGTGAAACCATCTGGTTGGAGGATCAGAGTCAAACCGGTTTCTGAGGAAGTGAAACTCTCACAGTCTGTGTGTCTGAGAGGAGAAATGGCGCAGAAAGGAGTGGATCTGGATGAAGAAACCCTCTGCTGTTCCATCTGTCTGGATCTGCTGAAGGATCCAGTGACTATTCCCTGTGGACACAGCTACTGCATGAAGTGTCTTCAAGGATTGTGGGATGCAGAGGAGAAAGTCCACAGCTGTCCTCAGTGCAGGAAGACCTTCACACCGAGGCCTGTTCTGGTGAAAAATGTCATGTTAGCAGCTTTAGTGGAGCAGCTGAAGAAGACCGGACTCCAAGCTGCTCCTGCTGGTCTCTGCTATGCTGGACCTGAAGATGTGGTCTGTGACGTCTGCACTGGAAGAAAACTGAAAGCCATCAAGTCCTGCTTGAGCTGTCTGGCCTCTTACTGTGAGGAACACCTTCAGCCTCATTTGAAAGCAGCTGCATTCAAGAAACACAAGCTGGTGGAACCCTCCAAGAACCTGCAGGAGAACATCTGCTCCCGTCATGATGAGGTGATGAAGATGTTCTGTCGCACTGATCAGAAGAGCATCTGTTATCTCTGCTCTGTGGAAGAACATGAGGGACATAAAATAGTCTCAGCTGCAGCAGAAAGGACTGAGAAGCAGAGAGAGCTGGAGGAGAGTCAGCAACAAATCCAGCAGAGAATCCAGGACAGAGAGAAAGAGGTGAAGCTGCTTCAACAGGAGGTGGAGGCCATCAATCACTCTGCTGATCAAAGCGTGGAGGACAGTGAGAAGATCTTCACTCATATGATCCGTCTCCTCCAGAAAAGAAGCCGTGATGTGGAGCAGCAGATCAGATCCCAGCAGCAAACTGAAGTGAGGCGAGTCAAAGGTCTTCAGGAGGAGCTGGAGCAGGACATGGCTGAGCTGAAGAGGAGAGACGCTGAGCTGAAGCAGCTCTGGCTCACAGAGGATCACAGCCACTTTCTGCTTAACTACCCCTCACTGCCACCAGTCAGTGAGTCCACCCCCTCAGCCAGCATCCATGTCCGTCCTCTGACATACTTTGAGGATGTGACAGCAGCTGTGTCAGAGCTCAGAGACAAACTGCAGGACATTCTGAGAGAGGAATGGACAAACATCTCACTGACAGTCTCTCATGTGGACGTTTTACTGTCAGAACCAGAACCAAAGAGCAGAGCTGACTTCCTCAGATATTCATGTCAAATCACACTGGATCCAAACACAGCATACAAACATCTGTTACTGTCAGAGAACAGAAAGGTGACATGGATGGAAAAACCTCAGTCTGTTTCTGATCATCCAGACAGATTTACTTACTGTTTTCAGGTTCTGAGTAGAGAGAGTCTGACTGGACGTTGTTACTGGGAGGTGGAGTGGAGAGGAGACTATGTTTTTGTAGCAGTCACATACAAGAACATCAGCAGATCTGGAGATGAAAGTAGATTTGGTTCTAATGATAAATCTTGGGCATTATTTTGTTCTCCAAACAGTTTCTCATTTTTCCACAACAGCATAGAAACCTCCATCTCAGCTCCTGTTTCCTCCAGAGTAGGAGTGTACCTGGATCACAGAGCAGGTGTTCTGTCCTTCTACAGCGTCTCTGAAAGCAGGACTCTCCTCCACAGAGTCCAGACCACTTTCACTCAGCCGCTCCATGCTGGACTGAGGTTGTGTGGTTATGGAACCACAGCAGAGTTGTGTAAAGTGAAATAGTTCCTGAAAGAAGTGAAATGTTTGTTTTCAGTGATTTCTCTGCTTTGGATCATTTAGAACTAAACGTTTGAACTGTTCAGATTCTGTGGAGAAATGTTTGGAGTCAGAAATAGAGAAAAATGAAAATCTCTAGAATGTGGATTGGAGACATTTCTGAACATGAATGTCAAACTTTTGGGAGTCAAATCTGTTTTCTTTTGGTTTCTTTGAATTCAAATTTCACACACATGTTTTTGTGTTGTTGTCATGGGAACTGAAGGAAGCTGCAGCACAAATGGAATCAGTGAGGTCACAATCCCAGACTTTCTCTGGTTTGTTCTCCACAGAAACGACAAGAGAAGAAGCTGAAGGAGAAGATTGTGTTTGTGGAAAGAAGAACATTTACAACTTTGTTTTCTTTCTGCTTCATTTGACAACTTTGGATTGAAGATTTGTGTTTTCATGTCTCTGTTCTTCAGAGAAAAGTGGTTTCTGATCATGTGACAATAAAAACCTCCTGATTCTTTTGTCTTCATTCCAGAGTTTGAGTGAAATGTGATGAAGAAAAGTGGGAATAATATGAGGGAAGAACTGAGGCAGTTTTCCTGGAACTCCAGAAATGACAGAGTTCATGTTTAGAGCAGAAACATCTGTCAGTCAGTCTGAGTCCTTTTAGCTTCATTATTGCTAGGATTATTATCAGCTCATGAGTTTCTAAATATGTTGGCCAGAGCTTTATTCCTGGTTGAACAGACCCAGAAGAAGGGTTAGGATTAGGCTAATACATGCCAACAACAACATTTAGCTTCTGTCTATGAAGACTCTCATTCATCCAGGTTGATTCCATCATAGTAGTAGGTTTAGGGGCTGTCATCTCAACATTTAGCTTAGGATGCACTGAAAATTCATGCGGGCAATGCCACAATGTGCATCTTGGCACGACGCTGAAGTTGGCTTCTGATTGGTGAGGACACTAAAGGAACATTCCACTGCATTTTTCACACTAAGACCACATAGAACCGGGTCCTGTTCAGAAACCACAGGACCTGGACTGCTCAAACCTGGATTCAATTATGATTTAGATAGTAAAGATTACACTAAACACAGTTTCTGATTTGTGAAACCTTTATTTCAGAAATAAAAATCTTTACACCTGGTCTGAGGTGGTGTCAGTGTGTGAAATGTGATAAAAGCATCTTATTTCACATTTTCACAAATCTAATAAAGGTTTTTGTGTAGCGTCTTCTCTGGGCCGCTAGATGGGGGGATTGGGGGTGTAACAAAGGTTTTACAGAATAAGTGAAGTTACAGTTTTACAGAATAAAGGAAAAAAAAAGTGATTGATTGTCTTAGAGCAGGGGTGTCCAACTCCAGGCCTGGAGGGCCGGCCTCCTGCTGGTTTTCCTGCCTTATCTGCTGCTGATTACCTGGATCAGGTGTGTTTAGCCAATAAGGATCTTCAATGGCAGCTTGGTTGGAAAACATGTGGGACACCGGCCCTCCAGGCCTGGACTTGGGGCCCCCTGTCCTAGAGTGTGGTAACTCCAACAGTCCTCCAACAGGAGGCTGGGTAACTGGGTTGGATTAGGATGTTGTCAAAGTTATTTCTGAAAACAAAAATCTAGATTTTTAGCACTTCCTTCCTGAAATCTGATGGGATTTTCTGTCTTTTTTTTTTCATTTTAGTGGCAGCCAAAGGCAATTACCATACGGAATACACATACCTCCACCAACCACACCTCACTCTGAATTTTTACTACAATGCCTGCAGTATCCTGACTGTGCAATAACTCAATATTTATTATGCTTTGCTCACAGCAACTCATCTCATTCCATTCTATTTCATCCACAATATTTAATATTTAACAGTTTCTGTACATATTGTCCATTTTTTGTCAAGAGTTGTAAATATAGTATTTCTATTTTTATTTTTAATCAATTTTATTTTATTTATTATTATTATTTAACTTCTTCACTCCAAGGCTGCTGCAGTTTCATTGTATTCCCCATGTACAATGACAATAAATGATTCTGATTCTGATGAGAAATATCTCTTCATAGTTCCAGAGTCTGTCTTAAATTCATTCTAAAGAACTTCTGACTGTTGTTGCTCAAACACAATATTTGTTGATAACCACGAAGAACTCTGGACTTTGTCTCTTTAATGATCTTTGACTGACAGTAAAACCAATAAATGTTACTGAGTTGCAGTAAATCTTCTGGGAAATCCCAGACTGTCCTGGACTCTGATCCTGAAATCCCTCCTCCTGATGACAAAACCTTTGAAAGTCTTGAAGGAAAACAAGTTGTGAGGAAACCTTCAGTGCAGAAAGAACTGCAGCTTCTTCAACTAGAACTCTGCAGCAAAATGAGCAGGAAGGATCTGGATGAAGAAAGCTTCTGCTGTTCCATCTGTCTGGATCTGCTGAAGGAGAAGACTTTTGATGTCTTCTTGTCAAAGATTCAAAGATTTTCATTGTCATTGTATTTCTACAATGAAATTCTGTTGGCACTCAGTCAAAAAGAAGAAGTAGACATCAAAGAATAAAAACCAATATAAGAATATAAAACAATCAGAAAAAACGTTGAGAAGTTTAAAATAAAAATGTCATAATAAATAAACAGCTTTATTGCACCTTCATTAGTGTGTTGTACTGAGGGATGTATGAGAAAAAATAAAATTTGAGTCAGTGGGGGGTAGAACGCGAGGGGGGGGTGATGGAGACTACAGCTCTGGGGAAGAAGCTGCATCTCAGTCTATTTGTCCTTGTTTTTAAAACCCCGTACCTCTTGAATGTCCAGGATGGCTGCTGTCCATCCTGATGCTGATGCTCTTCTCTTTAGACGCTCTTTGTCCACCACCTCCAGGTCTGGGAGCTCAGCTCCCACAATCCTTTGCGCCGCTTTCACCACCCGGGACAGGTCTCTCCTCTCCTCTGCTGTGCAGCTGCTGTACCACACTGTACAGCCCTGGCAGAGGATGCTCTCCACGGTGCTCCTGTAGAACTGTCTGAGAAGTCCTGGAGCCAGACCCGCCTTCCTCAGCTTCCTCAGGAAGAACATCCTCTGATTGGCCCTTTTCACCAGTTTGGAGGTGTTCAGTGTCCATGTCAGGTTCTTGGAGATATGCGTGCTAAGAAACCTGACAGAGTCAGTCTGTTGCACCTCCTCATCTTTGATGTGGAGTGGGGGCTGAGTCGTTCTCCTGGTCCTCCTGAAGTCTTTAATGACCTCCTTGGTTTTGGTAGGCTTGAGGACCAGATTGTTGGCTGAACACCACTCCTCCAAATGGAGGAATCCAAGTTCTAAGACGATCCTCTCAAAACATTTCATTATCAGCGGGGTGAGGGCAACTGGACGGTAGTCATTGAGTGTTGTGACAGCAGGTTTTTTTAGGCACAGGAACAATGGTTGTGGATTTGAGGCAGGTGGGGACTGTGGACAGCTGTAAGGAGAGGTTGAAAATGTTAGTGAACACGCCAGCCAGCTGGTCAGTGCAGGACTTCAATAGACGGGCTGTTACCCCATCCGGTCCAGCTGCTTTTGCAGTGCTGATCCTTTTCAGAGTGGATCACCTGGAGAAAACTGTTGTAACAAGGTGAAATGTTTTCTTTTTTGCTTGTGTTTTTAATCCTGAGGCCCCTGAAGGGACCACCTAATTATTGGACACAGGTGTGCACGTGGGGCGTGCCAATGAGACTGCTTTTAAGGACAGTAGGACATGAGGACAGAGGTCCGCTGAGCAAGGAGGCTCTGAAGGAGCGACCCTGGAGAGAGGCTCAGAAGAAGCTGCTCCAAAGGAGCAGGCTCAGAACAGGCTCTGGAGAGGCGCTGAGCAGCTCTGAAGCGAAGAGACGGCGGGGTGCCCCTTCCAACTGCTGGTTGTGTGGATGGCTGGCTGAGAGGAGCCACCAGAGCAGCGCCTGGACCGACAGTGGAGGAACGCGCTCGCAGTGAAGCATCTCCGGGTGAAGTGGCGCCGGAAGACATCCATAGGGAGACGCCCTGCCGTAAGGACAGACGAGCGCTTACCGGCACCGGAGGAGCAGCTGAGCCAGGAGCCAGACAGCGTTCAGAGGGGGAAGTGATGTTGGAACACAAAGGGGTGTGGTTGTGACCCGCCCCTCTTCGAGCTAAGTACCCCTCTGCTGTTTTATCTGCTTTTTTGGATTACCCAAGAAGAAAGACTTTTTGTATAGTCGCCAGAGCCACGTTTTAACAATTGCATGTTATTTTTTTCTTTTACTAATTGTGTGTTTTAGTGGGTTTTACTGAGTCTGGTGTTTTAGCCTTTTTATGAACTTCTTGGGTTTTTGTGTTTTTATGACAGAGGCTCCTGGCTCCAACGGACGGACAGAGCGACGGACTCTGCTAATATTGCCCCCCTTAAATACACTTTCATTGTGCTCCCTTTTGAACTGTGGTCCTGGGTGTCCTGTCTCCACACAAGTCCAAATCTGAGAATTCTGCGAGGCTACACATTGTCATGTGGGCGCCGACGACCTCACCAATATGGCGTCGAGCTCCGCTACCGTCTGCCAGGCTTCCCAAGTGGGCGTGTCTCCTCTAGTGATTTAACTCTTTGGTTGGCCCCCCCTCAGGCTGCTTCCTGCCAGCAGGCTGGGGTCTTCCTGCTGCTTGTTAAAGCGAGCAAAGAAGAAGTTGAGTGTGTCTGGGAGATGTTTGTCCTGACTGACCTGTGTGGTGGTTCTGTTGGAGTCAGAGTCCTGATTCCTCTCCACATGCTGGGGAGGTCGTTGTTCCTACAGAGTCCCTCTATCTGTTGTCTGTAGTTTCTCTTTCTCAGAGGAGCTAAGATGTCGGTCCGTGTGGACAACTTTTTGTGAGCTGCGGCGGTCTGATCCCAAAATATCAATTTTGACCTCGTTTTCAAACTGCTGAACTAGTTTTTGCTTTATTTCTCATTATACTCAAGTCTCACCTCTGTAAAGAGATAAGAAAAATGCAAAAAACAACAATATTAAGAGCTCCTAGAAAATAAGAATGCCACGGGAAAAGCCAGCATCGGAGAAACCAACTGCTGCATCCAAAAACCCAGAATTGACGACACATCACCATGAATACGCCATGGAAGCATCCTCGCTTTCTACTAAAAGAAAAACCACAGTTACACCCACCAAACCCTCCGTTCCACCTAACAAGGTAGTCGTCTCCAACAAAAGTGATGTTGAGTTGTCAGCTCTAACTGCTGCGATCGAAAAACTGACGTTGAGGTTTGACGATTTTGACAGAAGGATTCTGGGAAAACTCTGTGATTCTGGCTAATCTGACAAAGATCACTGAGGTAAACGCTGCTGATATGAAGGACTGTAAATCCAAAGAGGACAATCTGGAAAAAGACGTTTCTGTGCTGAAAAATGAAAACGATGACTTAAAAGAGAAGGTGGTGGAAATGGAGCGAAATAAACGGCGCTGGAACTTGATACTACAAGGATTGAAAGAAAAAAAGCGAGGAAAACACCTGCAAAGAAGTCCTGGATGTCCTGACAAAGATCAGAACAGCTCACCTTGGTTTAGGAAATGGTTGTGGAGACAGTACATTGCCTGGGGAGGAGAGAAACCAGGAGGAACCGCCAAATCCTCATCCAGTTCTCCAGGAGGCACTACAGCGACATCTTCTGGAAGGTTTCTAAAGATGCAAAGGCTTGTAAAGAGCTGGGAATCTTCTTCAAGCAGGATTTCTGCAAATCTGACCGAGAAGCAAGAGCTGCTGTCTGGCCCAAAATGGAGAAAGCGAGAGCTGCGGGACAGAACGTCTACTATCGGGGCCACATCGGGTACGCCAAATGGAGTCCGTTTGTCTCCAGACTAGCTGTGTTTTTTTATTATGCCTCATTCATTTGGAGTTAATTAAGATAAATGCTTTGTTGTTTAAAGCATAAACCTCATATTTTCCGTTTATTGCATACCTTAAGTTCACAGAGGAAAGGGAAACTCTGTTGTTGTTTACTCTAAAGTTATATTCTTGGTTCAACTATTTTTCTAAAGGTTTGAGGTCTAGTTGTGTATAATGTTGTTTGGGATCTAAAGTCCAATAGTTCACTTCTATCACCTTCAGGAAGTAGCTAAATAGGTAATGAGATGATGATGATGATGATGGCCACTGGCTCATCTGCTCTTAAAACACATGATGGTTTTTCTGATCCTATGCAATGTCTATGGCTATAATATTCCTAGTTAAAACAAGTCATTATTAACAGAAATTGCAAAATCAAACTTCTTTAATCATAAGTACTATACAACTACTGTAGTAATTGCTGGTGATTATAGCATGGTTGTAGATGAATGTCTTGATAGAGTACCCTCAAAGTTCAGTACTCATCATATTAATCCAACTTTTCAGGACTTTTGTCTTGATATTAATGTTTCTGACTCCTGGAGGATTAAAATCCTCTCAAACAAACATTCTCTTGGTTCAAACCGAATGGATCTTCATAATCTCTGATAGATTTCTGGCTAGTCTCAAGTAACCTTTTACAAATAGACGTTAGCATCTCAGCAGCTCCCCTGACTGATCACTGTTTGACTGAACTTAATGTCAGCTCTCAAATCCCAGAATCCTTTGGAAGAGGCTACTGGAAGTTTAATTCCTCACTTCTCACTAATGAATCTTTCTGCAGTGCTATTATTGAGTTATTAGAAATAATAAAAACTGATTTAACCCTAAATTGTTACACGGACAAGTGGAAAATCTTTAAATTCAAAGTACATCAAATTGCCATTAAACATAGCAAATAAATAGCAAAACATTATAAGCAAAAAGAAACTGAAATCATGACCAGAGAACCAGATTTGTTCCAAGCCTGTTCTTAATGATGATGATAAACAACGCAGAAGCATTTTACAGTTTTCTCTTGACAATATTTATATTAAAAAGCAAAAGGAGCCTTCATCAGATCCTGAGCAAAGTGGGTGGAGCTTAGTGAAAAGAGTACGTCGTATTTCTGCAACCTAGAGAAGAAGAGACGAGAGAAGAATGCTATAAAAACTTCATATTAATAATCAATTATGCTCTGATCCTCAAAATATCTCTTAAGAAATAAGCTCATTTTATAACAAGCTGTACACTTCATCCTATTCTGAATCCCACACTGACACATTTTTCCAGACAATTAAAGATTTGATTCCTAAGATTGATGACAATTTTAGAAACTCTTGAGATTCAGAAATAACTTTGCAAGAATTAGAGAAGGCTTTAAGCTGTCTGTCCAATGACAAAGATCCAGGATGTGACGGACTGACCAGTCATTTTTATAAATTCTTCTGGGAGCATATCAAAGATTTAATTTTGGAAATGTTTAAAGAAATAATTCAAAAAGGGTCTCTAACACATACAATGAAACAGGTGTTAATCCCCCTTATTCCAAAGCCGGGTGAAGACCCAACATTTCTAGATCATTTGAGGCTTTGTCAGGGTTGGCTCGGCAGAGAATGAGCCACAGGACAAAAAAAAAGATCTTCAAATCAGGGGTTTTATTTTACCCAACACAAAACGACAGGGGCCTAAATTAAAATGGGGTCAACTTAAGAAAAATGTAACTGAGAGACTCAAAAACAAAAGCTCAAACCACCTGACCCCCCCAACAGGAAACATTAATTTCAATTTCAATTTTCAATTTTATTTGTATAGCCCAAAATCACAACAACAGTCGTCTCGATGGGCTTTGAAGTAAAACATGAACTCAGAAGGATCACGAATACAAAGAGTCAATAGGAAAATACTAAAATAAACTAACAAACTGACTAAGCTATACTGGCATCCCTGCCCTTAGACCCCCCTTCGCGGTAAGGAAAAACTCCTAAAAAACCGGATTCCGGAAAAAAATGAAGAAACCTCAGGGGTGCCCACATGAAGGAGGGATCCTCCCCCAGGACGGACAAGCGATTTACCTGAACGCATGGAGAAGAATTAACTTATCTAACTCTACATCTACATATTTAAAATCCAGCAGACGAGCTTCATCCAGCCGGGGTTGGGGACAGTCAGGGGCGCGAGTCGAGCCGGAGACAGGATCCACAGCCAGGTGTAGGAGCAGGAGCAGAGAGGAGGTACACAGTCAGGAACAGGAGCACGGATGGGCCAACTGGAATCTGGAAGCACTCCCACTCCCCAGGAGGGGAGAGAGAAAGAGGGACAATACATGAATCGTACTGCACCAAACAGAGGCATGGATAACTAAATGATGAATGATGATCACAGATAGAGAAGAGAGGAAGTGTTGAGGTAGATGAGAAAAGAAAAGTATTGGAAAAGGACAGAAAAGAGGACAGAGCCCCAGTGCACCATAGTTACCCCAGCTTCAACTTCTAGCAGCCTTTTAAAACAATAGTTATTGTTATTTAGTTTAATTTAAACAATTAACATTAAGTTAAATAATCTCTGAATACTAACTAGTCTGACAATAAGCCTGTCCAAAGAGGAATGTTTTCAGTCTAACTTTGAATGTAGAAACTGAATCTGCCTCTCTTCCATGAGCTGGGAGTTTATTCCATAAGACAGGGGCTTGGTGGCTAAACGCTCTACCTCCAACTGTACTTTTACTAATTCTAGGAACCACAAGCAGTCCTGCATTTTGCAAGCGAAGTGTTCTGATTGGATGGTAAGGGACTATGAGGTCCTTAATATAGGATGGGGCCATTCCATGTAAGGCCTTATAGGTTAACAGGAGGATCTTGAACTTAATTCTAGAATCAACTGGGAGCCAATGGAGCGAAACTAACACAGGAGTGATGTGATCTCTTCTGCTAGTTCCTGCTAACAATCTAGCTGCTGCGTTCTGAACAAGCTGGAGACTTCTTAAGGAACTCTTAGGACACGCTGCTAACAAGGAGTTACAGTAATCCAGCCTCGACGTAACAAATGCATGGATGAGTTTTTCAGCATCACTCTTAGAAAGTATATTTCTGATCTTAGCAATGTTCCGCAGGTGAAAAAATGCAGTTCTACACGCCTGAGATATGTGAGCCTTAAATGATAAATCCTGGTCAAATAAGACCCCAAGGTTTCTAACTGTGGAATTGGGGGCTATACTTACACCATCCAGCGAGACTATCTGAGCAGACAGAGCATCTCTCAGGTTTTTAGGGCCTAGTATGATAACCTCAGTTTTTTCTGGGTTCAAGAGGAGGTAATTAATTGTCATCCAGGTCTTGATGTCACTGATGCAGGCGTTCAGTTTCTCTATATTGTCATTCTGGTCAGGTTTCATGGATAAATACAACTGAGTATCGTCGGCATAACAATGAAAATTAATGCTGTGTTTCCTGATTATGTTTCCTAGGGGTAGCATTTAAAGCGTAAACAGGATAGGTCCTAAGACTGAGCCCTGTGGGACTCCGTAGTTAACTCGAGTGCACTGAGAGGAATGCCCATTTACATTAACAAACTGATACCTATCTGACAGATAGGATTTGAACCACTGGAGAGCAGATCCTCTGATCCCTATGTCCTGCTCTAATCTATAGAGTAAAATATTGTGGTCGATAGTGTCAAAAGCTGCGCTGAGGTCTAACAGGACAAGAATAGAAAGTAGTCCCTTTTCTGAAGCCAATAACAAGTCATTAGAGACTCTAACTAGTGCAGTTTCCGTACTGTGGTGGGGTCTAAACCCTGACTGAAAGTCTTCAAAGTGGCTCTTGTCCTGTAGGTGGCAGTAAAGCTGCTTAACTACAACTCTTTCTAGGATTTTAGAAATAAAGGGCAGGTTTGATATCGGTCTATAGTTGGCCAACATGTTAGGATCCAAACTGGGCTTTTTCAGAAGAGGTTATCAACTGCATATTTAAGACTGTGGCACGTAACCCGTTTCCAGAGAGGTATTTATCATTGTTAATATGGGATCATTAATTAGGGGAAAAGTTTCTTTAAAAAGTCTAGTGGGAATTGGGTCTAACAGACACGTTGAGGATTTGGAGGACGTAATAATTGATGCTATTTCTACTTGATCCACAATATTGAAGCAGTCTAATGTTACAGAGTTTTCTATGGATGCCTCCACTTCTACCGCTTCAGCCTGCTCTGGGCTGATAGAAGGAATAACTTGATTTAACTTATGTCTAATATTTGAGATTTTATTATCGAAAAATGTAAGAAAATCATCAGAGCTGAGAGAAACAGGAACATGTGGTTCTACTGAGCTCTGACTGCGAGTTCATTTAGCAACAGTGCTAAAAAGAAATCTAGGATTGTTTCCATTCTCTGATATTAAGGTTGAATAGTACTGGCTTCTAGCTCTACGCAGAGCTTTTGTTATAATTTAATAGGCTATGTTTCCAGATGTTCAGAGACTGCTCTGAACCGGAGCGGCGCCATTCTCTTTCCAACTTACGGGTTTCTTGTTTAAGAGAACGTGTTTCAGCGCTAAACCACGGTGCTACTCGGTTTTGTCTAACGAACTTAGGTTTCAGGGGGGCAACAACATCGAGTGTACTCCTGAGGGCTTGTAAGGCATCATTAACAAATTGGTCATTTATACTAGGACTGATGCTATGGGAGGTGGTCTCAGAGTATTTGCTCAGAATTTTACTAAGTACTGGCTGAACTGTGAGTTTAAACTCAGACACAGAACGGTCAGTTAAGGTTCTTCTAAGTTGTTTCTTGTTCACTAGGGCAGTAGCATGTTCTAAAGTAAGCTGGAAGGTAATCAGAAAGTGATCAGAAATGATGGGGTTAAGAGGAAGGACACTCAGCTGGCTGATCTCTATCCCATGGGTTAAAACGAGGTCCAGGGTGTGCTTATGACAGTGAGTGGGTTCATTTACATTTTGGGTGAAACCAACATCATCTAATAAAGCTGCAAAAGCCTTTCCTAGACAGTCACTGGGGTCATCAACGTGAATATTAAAATCCCCTATTATTATAGTTTGATCAGAATATAAGACAATAGTCGATAGGAAGTCGGAAAACTCAGTTAAAAATTCTGAATATGGGCCGGGGGGGCGATAAATAATTAAGAATAAAACAGGTTTTCGAGTCTTCCTGTTTGGGTGATTTATAGACAATATGATGCTTTCAAATGAATTATAAGTATTTTTAACTTTAGGGCTGAGAAGTAAGCTAGACTGTGATATTACTGCCAAACCACCTCCTTTCCCTGAAATTCTGGATTTCTGATAGTTAGCATAAGTGGGGGGGGTTGCTTCATTCAGTCTAACATAGTCATCCTGTTGGAGCCAAGTTTCTGTTAAGGCTAGTAAACTAAGGTTGTTATCATTAATTAACTCGTTGACTAAGAGGGACTTAGAGGAAATGGATCGAATGTTTAATAAACCGCATTTAATGACGTCATAATTCTGCTTGTGAGAACTGCTGTCAGTCACTTTAAGGTTTCTATGACGCGCTCCTTTTACTTGTCTTTCATCACATAAGGCTAAAGCTAGGACCTGCTTGACTTTCCCTGCATGGGTTTTGCACCAGCACTAAGGGAGGCTCAGAGGAGCGTTTTACACTGCTGCTCTGCGCCCGGGTCTCGTCTCTGGGTTGTCAGGTTGACAGACTAAGGCTAGCAGAAATGTTTCTAGAAAGAAGAGCGGCACCGTTCCGAGTGGGATGGACGCCATCTCTCCGCATGAGACCGGGCTTCCCCCAAAACGCGCTCCAATTATCCACAAAACCAACGCTGTTTTCTGGGCACCATCTAGAAAGCCAGCGGTTGAATGATGAAAAGCGGCTGTACATTTCATCACTGACTAAGTTAGTGATGAACTTAGTGATGATGACATTAGGGAGATTTTATAAAAAAAGAACAATAGTACATCATTAACCTTTTATTGTTTTTATGCAATGGGCTCATTCACAAATCCAAAGTTATGAATCATACCCCTCATTTCTCAATCTTTATCAATGAGTTCAAGCAATACCTGAACACGATAAGAAAATCTGACAACAAGAAAGCCATTAGAACATTTGATCTGTGCGTTAGTTTTAATGTATTTGTGTAAAATGCAACAATAACCCCCTGGCTTGTTCTTTCCTTGTTGCTGTTTTACATTGTTGTGTATTGAAATGTTATTTTCAATAAAGTTTGGGAGAAAAAGAAAGAAAAAAAATACTGGCTGATCAAACCAATGACACAATAGGGAGGGAATCACTAATACAAAACATTCAAAACCTAAATATTAACTCAAGTAGTAAATTACTAGAAATTTAACGCTTTAACCAAGAAACTGAACTTATACTTCAAAACAACTTTAACTTATTCCAAAAAATACAAACAATAGTCCAACATAAGAATAAACTTTGTCTTCCCCCTCAGTCTTCTCCAGATGGAAGTGTTCAGGAAGTTGTCCATGCTCCGCCCACTGCCACTTCATCTGGAAGTTTTGAAAAAAGTTTCAAAACTTTTTGAAAAAAACTTTTAAAGTTTTTGAAAAAAAAAAAAAAAAAAAAAAAAAAAAAAAAAACACTTCATCAGGAAGTTCCCAGCTCCTCCCACTGCTACGTCATCAGGAACTTCTTCAGCTTTTTTTTTCTTCAAACTTTATTGAATGTAAAATTCAATACAAAACAATGTTACACAGTAAACAGGAACAACAAAGGAACAAGCCAGGGGGTTATTACATTTTACACAGATATATTGAAACTGACACAGATCAAATGTTTTGATGGCTTTCTTATTGTCAGAGTTTCTTATTGTCTTAATATATTGTTTGAACTCATTGATAAAGACTGAAAAATGAGGGGTATGATTCGTAACTTTTGATTTATGAATGTTCCATTTGCATAAAAACAATAAAAGGTTAATGATTTACAACTGTTCTTTTTTATGAGATGGACAGTGGATGAGGCCAAACATAACATTTTCTAAGTACAGGCGAAAATCTGGGTCAATGTGGGCGGAAATTAAATGACAAACTTTAGACCAGAGAGTGGAAAAGGAACATGACCAAAACAAATGTACAGCATCTTCAGGGTGTTCTTGACAAAAAGAGCAGGTTACATCAATATCATCTTTGAACCGTTGCAGATATAGTTTGGATGGATAGAATTTATGGATTAGTTTGAATGAGATTTCTTTCACTTTATTGGTAAAAAAGTATTTTGCTGGTAGATTCCAGATCTTTTTCCATTCTAAGTGATAAACTAAATTATTCCAATAAGGAACTACATAGGGAATGGAAACAACATCCTTCTGGAAGAGTGAGCGTATACGGCGATTTGTGTTACGTGAAGAAGAAAAACAGATTTGGCCTATTTCTATTTTAGTCGGATCAATTGGTAATAAGGTTGGACTCTGCAATGATGAACTTTTGAATAAGATAGTAATACATTTAGGAATTGCTTTTAAAACAATGTTAAACTCAGTTTTTGGTATTTTGATGGAATATTTAAAGCAGAATTCTTCATGTGACATCAAAGATCCGTTTGAGTTAAACAGCTGATAAACCAAAAGGATGTTTTGATTAAACCAAGATGGATAAAATAAAGATTTATGTCTATAAGTAATGTCTTTATTGTTCCATATGTAGTATCTGTGTGGAGAAAAATTGTGTTTGTAAATGAGTGACCAGGAAAGTAACATTTGTTTATGGAAGCAAGAAAGCTTAACTGGGATCTTTTGTACATTATAGTTACAGAATAAAAGAAAGTTTATGCCTCCTAATTTGGAGAAAATGTAATTTGGTATGAAATTCTAGATTGAAGTTGGATTCTTAATAAAATGTCTCAGCCAATTTATTTCAAAGGTATTATTTAATGTACAGAAGTCTAGAAAGTTAAGACCTCCCTTATCGTAAGTGTTCATTACAACC
>CM043723.1:28816151-28971942 GCA_023969325.1 Oryzias curvinotus
TGCAAAAAAAGGTGAGCGCGGATTCTTCATAAGGTTACAGCTTTGAAACAAAAAGGTTAGAAGGCATCACTTTCTTTCCTCTATTTTGCATCATATGCAGGAGAAGTTTCAGCCTTTAACAGTTTTAGGCAGTCAATTTTGACATGCACCAACCTCAGATCCATGAAGAACAGCACGGTTTCCGTCCTGGTCATGGAACAGTGGACCAGCTGGTTCTGAGCTCGCTCACCCAATTTATGTGTGTTTTGTGGATTTGGGAAAGGCCTATGAAGGGTGTTTTGGGAGTATGGGAGTCCAGGGGGAATGGTCTCTTTATGACCGGGGCAGGAGCTTGGTTCACATAGCCAGCCGTAAGTTGGACTTGTTCCCGGAGCATGTTGGACCCTGACCAGGATGCCCTTTTCCCCCCGTTCTGTTCCTAATCTAAATGGACAGAATTTCTAGGCACAGTCAGAGACAGGAGGGGGTCTGGTTAGTGGATGACAAGATTTCCTCTCTGTTCTTTGCAGATGATGGTGTCCTGTTGGCTTTGTCAAGCCAGGACCTCCAGCATGCATGGAGCAGTTAGTGGTCTATAGTGCACAGTGTCTGGGATGAGAATCATCACCGCCAAGGCTGAGACCATGGTTCTTGACCAGAGAAAGGTAATAATGTAGGTGTTTATGGATTTTACTTTGTATCCCTGCCTTTAAGATTTGTACTTCACAGACCATGGGGTAGGGCTGGTATTGCATTTATCTTAAGCCATGGTTTGTGTAATGTTATCTTCTGTTTTCCAATTTATACCTGTGTCTTTAGGTTCCTCTTCCAAGCTCTCATGTTTTTGGGTCCAGCTACCTTTCCCGACAGCTTCATGAGGTTGAATTTAAACTTCAGTCCAAAGGAGTCAATAGGTCTTAGAATAAATTTAAATAATTGTATTAATCAGAACTAACCTTTACAACAAAAATGCATCAAAATGTACACGGTGTATACTTATATAGCGCTTTCTACCTTCCTCAAAGGCCCAAAGCACTTTACAGCCACAGACCCATTCATCCATTCACCCATTCACACACTGGTGGCGGCTCCGCTGCCGAACACTGGCGCCAACCTTCCACCAGAGGCAAGGTAGGGTGGACCACAACTAGACTGGAGAATCTTTTCATCATTGCCATTTCATTTTCTTTAGAGACATAATAGGATTTTTTTTTAACTTTTTAATCTGTGTACCAAAAATACTTTTAATACAAAATACCTTTTATTTATTTTTAATTGCTTATTCTGTGTGAATGTGGTCATTGCCAAGCAAAATTGTTTTTTCTATGTAAGTTAAAAATGCAATATTGAAATGGATCAGATCAAAACACCAGCATGTGAATCTACATTGAAACGATTCTGAGATTTGACAGGGATACCCAGAACTGAGTGCAAATATGTTGTTGTTTTTTTATGTAGCATTTGGATTAGGAGGGATTTCTGTTAGTGCACTTAATTTAAGTACTTAATGTTTTTTTTGGATATTATATCTGACCCAGATCTCAAAGTTTGTTCTTGTCTCAGCCTAGAGTTTTCATCTCAAAGTTTCTCTGGTTTGTTCAAATGCAGCTCTAATAGTCGCTGTGGTGCTGTCATGTTGTTTTAGAAAGAAAAGGTCTTTCTTGTCAACCTTTCGGAACATGCCATTATTGTGTTGCCTTTTTTTCTGCACTTTAACATTTCAAATCCCAGGTAACAGTGGACTGTGGGATCTGAAATGCAGCCAATCTGAGATCCATCATTCATTACTTCATTACTATGCATCGCTGTAATTTCAGACTGAATTAGAATTATCAAGTGAAAGATATTCATAAGGTAGGACACCATAACAGGGATGCTGTATGTGAAAACACAACCATGTGGCGGGTCTGTCTCCATGGATATGAATTCAGATTTGTGTGAATTTTCTGTCAAATTTAGGACAGCAATTAAGGACATGGAAAACATCAGTGCATCTTCAGTGTTTTTTTACAGCTGAAGTGGTTGGATAAAGGCATACAGCACACAGTTGTCACTCCCATTAGCTTACTCATAATAGCTCTTCCATCTCCCAGATGTCCTTTCTAGAGTTTGTGTACTTCTCAGTGTGTGTGTGCAAATGTGTGGGTGTGTGATGGTTATTATGCTTCTTTGGCATGCTCTCGCCTTGACAAGCTAATTACTACTTTCAGCAATACACTGACATACAGACAGAAAACTGCAATCTAGAACGAGCCTCAGTTTTGACAGGGTGGTGGTTCATGAGATGCTTGTGTTAGGGGATATTTTCCTCCATTTTCTGTTTTTGTTTCCCTTTTTCAGTACTGTTGTGCTTATTTACCATCCTGTGTGCCTGACAAAAACAGACAAAGCTGCTGAGAATAAAGAGAAGGAAATGATAGTTTCAAAAGCCGTAAAGACAGATATGGATTTTCCTGTTAGACTTGAGGGAAGTCTTGTATTTACACAGCAATCGTCTTGGGTTGTTATAACTTTTTTGTCAAAATGACCGAGAATCTTACTCCATCATTCTCCTCCAAGCTCAGGTCCTCTATCAGAGGCCTGGGAGCTTGAGGGTCCTGCAGTATCTTAGCTGTTCCTGTTCTTTTCTGGACTGAGAGGTCTGAGATCTTTCCAGGTATCTGTTGTAGCCACTCCTCCAGCTTGGGGGTTACTGCCCCGAATGCTCCAATTACCACAGGCACCACTGTCACCTTCACTTTCCAGGCTTTCTCCAGTTCTTCTCTGAGTCCCTGGTATTTCTCCAGTTTCTCATGTTCCTTCTTCCTGATGTTCCCATCGCTTGGCACTGCCACATCCACCACAACGGCTTCCCTCTGTTCTTTATCCACCACTACGATGTCTGGTTGGTTCTCCATTACCATCCTATCAGTCTGGATCTGGAAGTCCCACAGGATCTTTGCCCTTTCATTCTCTCTCTCTCCCTCTCACACTCTATCTCATCAATCTATCTATCTATCTATCTATCTATCTATCTATCTATCTATCTATCTATCTATCTATCTATCTATCTATCTATCTATCTATCTATCTATCTATCTATCTATCTATCTATCTATCCGTCCGTCCGTCCGTCCGTCCGTCCGTCCGTCCGTCCGTCCGTTGTTACTGTTACAGTTATAGTACAGTAACAGTTTTTGCTGAAGTAGACAGATGAAGTAAAGTTTTCACTTGTAAAATAAAAAATATTCAAACAAATTTCCCTCATGAATCTCCTTGTCAAATTTGCAGGCTTCTGTTTGTTCTTAATTATTGCTACACTTCGCTTGCAGTTGTTTCCACCAAGCCCTGTTGATTTTAGGTTTCTCTGCAGTTTTGTGGCTACTATAAGCTACAATTCTTTTAAGTTTGTTTTTCTTTTCTTTTTTAAGGGCCTTAGCCAGGCATCATACCTTTCCACAAGATCCAATGTATCTATACAAATATAAAGATTGGATAGTTATATATTCTTGCTGACACTTTCAGACTTTGCACAATGCACCCAATGCTGCTTCTGCTCTGCTTCTGCTGTCCTGGGATACTGTGGCTTTATCATTTTAGGCCAATCAACCTATTTTTCTTTTCTACAAGCCAACCTCTTTTTTTTAAATTTTCCAATTCTTTGTTTTCCAAACTCAAAGTTGATCTGTCCCAAACTTTTGTGCCAATTATTACCTGGTCTTTGTTTTGATTCATCTATACATCCATCCTCTGAATCCTCTAAATCCCTTTTGGGATCTCAGGGCTGCTGGAACCCTGTAGAAAGTACATAACGTGTACATATAAAGTGTACATTTTACATGTACACCCTGTGCGTACACACTCAACAGTAAGGCGGCAGTCTGCACACCTTTTTTAACGACTACAGTGTAAGGACACTGTACAACCGCATCACCCTTTAGTGGTAGGTGCGTGTAACTAGGGGTGTGACGATAACCGTATCACCACGGTGATGAGATGATCCCCGCTGTGATGACTCATCACCGCACATTTTTTCTTTTCTTTTTCTTTTTGAAAGTAACAGGACTGGATAAGGTGTGTGATTTGAACTATAATAAAGACATTCATCTTTGCTAATAATTTACTTTTTCGGCGAGTCCTATGTTCAAACTTCACGGGCTTCTGGGGGAAGAAGCCCGCATTCTCCTGCAGAAGGGAGGGACAGTCCATTAAACATTATGGGGGATTTTTGTGTGTGTGTGTCAGATTAACTGCTTGCCATGTTTCAGTACTTGTTATGTTTTCAGATAATGTTGAATTAAACACACACAAACACGGGCATAAAAGACGATAGCGTGACCAAAACTTGGAGTTAGTTAGATTTTAATTGCAAGTATGCCTACCGGTAGCTTCATATGGTATAGACCACGGGTGGCCCTGGTCCTCCAGAGCCTCAACCCTGCCTGTTTTCCAGCTCTCCCTCACCAGCGTGCTGTTGATTAGCTGACTTAAGTGATTTCACATCCTGATTAACTGAACACACCAGATTTAGATTATTAACATCAAGCAGTCCAGGAAGACCCGGAAAACAGACAGGATTGAGGCTCTTGAGGACCAGGGTTGGCCACCCCTGGTATAACCGTTGATGGCGCTAGAATAAAATGGCCACGAATTTAGTGTCTAAACCAAATACTGTTTTGGCTATTTGAGCACATTGGCTTTAAGGTAGATGACAAGGCACAGCCGGTAAATTTGGGCAAGGCAATGTGCCCCATTTGTCACACAGTAGTATCCGTCTCGTGAGGAAATACAACAAATTTAAGATCTCATCTGAGAATTAATCATCCTGTGGCGTTTGCCGGACTTGGGAGCACTAGCAGCAGACCAACTACATCCTCAGGCCAGCAGCGACAGTTGGGAGTCTCCGAGGCCTCTGCAAGAGGTGCGAAGTACCAAAGCGGCAGTAACTGGTGGCGAGCACTGACTGATAGCGTGACTTGTTACTTGGTTGAAGAAATTGTGCCATTCTGTACCGTTTAGAAGGCAGCCTTCAAAGCCATTTTACATGAATTTGACAAGCAATATGTACTCCCGGACCGAAAGTACTTTTCTCAAACAGCGATCCCTGAAAAGTATCTGTCCGTGAAGGGCGACGTAATACAGGGGTTAAAACACGTAAATTATTTCTCAGTGACTACTGATATGTGGCCAAGCGTAAATGATACGCCATACATGAGCCTGACCATTCATTATCTCAGCGCAAACTGGAACCTAAAGTCAAAGTGCCTGGAGACTGTGTTCAGGCCAGAAAGCCACATGGCTGACAATCTGGTGGAAGCCCTCAGATCCTCCTTCCAAGGCTGGTCACTGGATGAGTGGAAATTGGTCTGTATTACAACGGACAATGGAGCAAATATTGTGGCTGCGGTCATAATCTACATTTAGCCGTCACAAATTCGATGAAGTCAGAAAAGGACCGCACTGCATGAGCGATGGATGTCTGCAGAAATTAGGTGACGGCATTCTCCCAGAGCTGGCAGAAGAAGAAAAAGCTCCAGAAAGAGCAAGTCAAGCAAAACCTGCCCCAACACGGCTTAGTTCTGGTGAGTTGTGTGCCAAACTTCTACTTTCGTTTTCAGGTAACAGTCCGTGGATATAATCGCACTCGTCCAAACACAACTTGTTGAAACTTTGAACAATTTATTCTACATAATGAAAGGTTGCAAACGTGACAAAACCTGCTGTATATGTCATGGTGCCTCTGCCAGTTACTCTCCCCCTCCCCCACCTGCTCAGCTGCCTTCACTTATCTCATCATCGCCGCCGCCTTCTTAAGGAGCGCATGGATCATCATTCGACGCCAGCTCGTTGTTCCTCCCACGGTGCTTAGTCTGGCCTGCTCATGCTCCTGTGTGTTGCCAAGCTTCGTTTTACTTATTGTGCTTCTCGCTCTGTCACAGGAAGAATCTCCTCTGGTACTCACCTGGTCGCCGTCCTCTTGTCTCACGAGTCTCGCTCCTGGATTTCCACTGCCGTCCTCCTCCAGGAAGAAGCCATTACTCACCTTCAGTGAAATTAAGCCATCTAAACTTTCCTCGTTCTCCGAGTTTCCTTCCGGGTTCCAGCATTTGGGTCACTCTGAACTTACGTAATATCATGACAGTATAATTCAGATTAAATTAAAAAAATATTGAAAAAAGGTCATTTATAAAGAAATGTTACTTCATATTATTGTTAATATTTATGATAATAAAAATTTTTTCAAAGTGAATACAAAACGATATCGAGAAAAATTTATATAAATATATGTTATTTTATATTGTTAATATGTTTATCATGCAAATATTAGGCAATAGATTTTCCAAGCAAATATGAAACGAAATAACAAAATATAAAATGGCCTACTGTAAATAACTGGGGAAAACGCCAATCAATGCTCTGATTGTGAGCACAATTTAGGCTACTAATTCGTTCCCTGGATTTAAAATAGTAAGGGTTAGTAAGGATTAATAAAAATGATATTAGCATCATATATAGGACTATAGGGCAAAGGCATGAAAATACAGATTGGTGTGAAATTTGTACTGGTTGCGAAAAGTAGACAGGCCTACAGCTATGAACTGAGGATCTTTTGCTCCCAACCGATGAAGATACAAAGTTGACACGCAACATGAAACAAAAAAGGGTTAAAGTCTTGAAATACATATATATTGCACATGCAACACAATTATTGGCAAGGCATCATTCATTGAGCCAAGACACAAGGCAGACATCAACCCACGAGATGAAGGTAAAGATGCTCTCCTGGAGGAGATGCTGGCAATGGCCGAAGAGCGGCATGATATCGGGGACGGAGAAGCTGCAATGAGTGCCGTTGTGGCTGGAGAGGGAGAAGGAGAAAGTGTGCCATCTTCTCCAAAAAAAAAAAAAAAGAGTCTTGCGAACCTGCTTGGAATGAGAAGAGCACAATCCTCCAATCCGGTTCCAAAAAGAATCCGTGCAGACACTGAAGTCACGAGATGTATGCAGGAGGAAGCCCTCGATCTGCACTCTGATCCCCTTGCCTGGTGACGGGATAATCAGGCTCGATTCCCTCATCTGTCAAAAGTGGCAAGAAAATATTTGTCTGTGTGATGTTTCAAAGTAGTTTTATGCACAACAAAAATACAGCAGAACACGTTCAAGGGAGGGACATTTTCAGAATTTGGTTTTTGCTTTAGATTTATGTCAGAAAAAAAATCTTTGTTGTGTGTTTACGCATTGTAAACATAAAATAAATGCTGGGTCCTGGTGGAAATGTCTATGTAGATTTCTGAATCAGGCCAACAGCAGTTCTAAAATCATTAAGTATTATCCATTTAAATGCAACACTGTTTTTTTTTTTTTTGCACACCATGAACAACAAGA
This sequence comes from Oryzias curvinotus, assembly GCA_023969325.1. Lineage (NCBI taxonomy): Eukaryota > Metazoa > Chordata > Actinopteri > Beloniformes > Adrianichthyidae > Oryzias > Oryzias curvinotus. Next base: position 28,823,496 of record CM043723.1, read on the forward strand.
ACTCTTCCTTAGATAATGTAAAACTAAATCAGAATTGACTTCCTGCAGCAGAGAAGAGGTGAACATTCGTACTATGTCCCTATTTTCTGTTTTCGGAGAGAATTCCAGCTCCTAATACACTTCTCTTTCTGCTTATTTTAGGATGTTAACATTTTAAAACAATTTAAACTGAACTTTTTTTATGGCCACGCCACTCATAGCTGCTAAATTGCTCTGTACTTTTCTGACTTAAAGTATAGTAAGTGCAGTCTAAGAAGCATTATGAGAAGCTGTAAGAAAGATTTATCCCCTTTGTACTTTCATTAAAAAATGGATTCCGCCATTTTTAAATTTACTATATCAGATCAAAAATTGAATTCCTAAAGAACGCACAGAAACACTTCCAACCATCTTCTCCTGTTCAACTCACTAGTTCTTAATTTAGGCCAACCTAATTCAAGAAGTTTGCCTCTTGGCCTCGTTCCTTCCTCACTACAATAGACCAATACAACAACCACATTACCACAGCCGTTGCAACTACCCGCTTGTCAAATATCACGTTTCTTCCTCTCCTCATTTACGTTCAAGGCCCCAAGATGCTTAAACTTGTCCACCCTAAGTCTCACCACCAAGGAGCTTTGGCCTCCCTCTGTGACTCCAGAGGAGATCCTCAAAGTATTCTTTCCACCTCCATTAGCAAAGGGCATATATTTATGCTAACTCCATCCAAGGTGTACCACAAGGGTGAGAAGCTCAGTCACCCGTGGACAGCTCGGAGTAGAACCGCTTCTCCTTCACATCCAGAGGAGCCTCTTTTCTAGTCTAGATGCCTCCTGGACGCCTTCCTGGGGAGGTGTTCTGGGCATGTCCCACTGGGCGGAGGCCCCGGGGAAGACCCAGGACACGCTGGAGAGACTACGTCTCTCAGCTGGGCTGGAAACAGGGTCCCCAGAGGAGGTGGAGGAAGTGGCTGGGGAGAGGGAAGTCTGGGCATCTTTGCTTAGACTGCTGCCCCCGCGGCCCGGTCCCGGATAAGCGGAGGAAGATGGATGGATGGATTTCCCCAATCGCAAGTTTTTTTTAGAACATAACCCCCAAGTTATAAACATGCTGGAGAAGAACAGAGAAGGTCAGAAGATGCTGCGTCGTGTCTTTGTAGATCTGGAGAAAGTCTATGACCAGATCCAGAGAGAGGAATGCTGGAGTTGTTACAGACATGGGTGAGAGCCGGAAGACTGTGGTGACATGTTCTGTCGGTGAAGCAGAGGAGGTCACGGTGGGACTGCACTAAGATTCAGCTTGGAGCTCCTGCTTGTTTACTGTGATGATGGACAGACTGTCAAATAAGGTTGGACAGAAATCTGATGGCGGCCCAGCTTCAAAGCCTGAAAGAAGGTTAACAACAATAGTAATCTTCAATAGTAATCCAGGGTTGAGCCTATTTTTGTGAAAATTGATTTGGTTTCTGGTTTTGTGTTTCTCATTTGATCCTGAATTTAGATTAGTTTATTTATAAAAAATGTATTTTCTCATTTAGCTCAAAATGTTGTTTGACTTTAACAATGATGGGATTTGCTTTTAAATCTTCTCCATTTTTTTTTAGCTTCACTTGATTCAATAAATGAATTATCATTTACCTGATTCTGACTTTTTCTCATTTTACTTTCAGTTTGAACAGTTTGAACTCTCTCCAAAAGTTCAAACTGGGATGCATGTTCTATTTCTGAAGTTGTTTTTTCAAAACTGTTCATGTCAATTTTTTTATTTTCAAAATATCTCTACTTTAGACACAGAAGTAAAATAAGTAATAATAAAAAATAATAAAAAATTGAAGACACAAACAGGGAGCAAATAAATATGTGAAGCAATAAAATGAGGAAGTTTCCTTTAACAGTCCAAACTAAGATCTCTCAGGACTTTTTGGTTTGTACCTAAAGAAAAATATTAAGATTTCAGAGCAAATTTTGTAAAAAAAAAAAAAAAAAAAAAAAAGGTCCTTTTATAGATTACATTTTTCTTTATTTTGTTTTATTTTGACACATATCTTAGAATTAAACTTTAAATAAATAAAAAATTCTTACGTTTTTGGAGAAAATAAACACAATAATATGATTTGCATATTAAATGGTAGTAAGTGGCCGTGAAATATACTTAAACAATGAAATTTTAGCTCCAAAACAGGTTTGTTGATCATTTTAACAAATTGTTCTAACAAATTATTTCTTCTCAATTTATCCAGGGTTAAATCGTGAAGAATATTTGCATTCAAACAAATAAAGTGTGAGTGTCATCGGCTTTTTACTGTAATGTTGCGTGTTTTTTTTTTTTTTTTTTTTTTTTTTTTTTAATGTTAAAGCGCTTCGAGCTGCACGAAATGCATGATAAGCGCTATTTATAAATAAAGTTTGATTTGATTGATTTGATTTAAAATGTAAATAAAAACACACATGCAGAGAGATGGAAGCCATGGCTGCTTAAAAGCTCCATGATGTTTTTCCGTGGTCCTGCCACAGGATGTTATCTGCTGCTTTCCTCCCAGACTCCTCTGACAGGAAATATCTCTTTGTCTGCGAGTCATAAGTGTGAGTAATGACACTCATGGATAAATGTTGGTTCACAGAAAACAAAACAAAAAAAGAAACTGCAATTTAAGGGAGGCAAAGTGAAGGACAGCTTGTTTCTCATTTATGGTGTTGGAAGGGCGACAGGTACGCTGGGAGAGCGGGATTGATCAGGGAGGGTGAAAAATCGGAAGCAAAGGCTGCATGTGAGGGGGAATGCAGTCTTTCTGGGGAAAAAAACAAACCAAAAAGCTGCTTTGTTTGTGTCTTTTAGCACCCGGTGCATCCGTGTGGCTGTGCACACGTTCACAAACACGCTCTGGTGAGTGTCAGCGAGCATGCGAGTCTGTTTGTGTTCATTTCAGCACAACCTGCTTCCCACTTACTTTTTTCGTCGCACATTTTCCACTCAACGTGATAGAAACGCCTTTGGGCATGAAAAGCAGATTTCCTCTACTGTACCTTGGGCGAAGCATTACAGGATCAGTTTCCTCTGTCGGGAAGTCTTAAAAATGGAGAAACTCTTCTTTCCTGTAGGAAAGCAGCAGCTACACAAGCAGCGATATACTGAGGACTGAGGGAGAGAAATGCTGGAAGAGACAGAAAAACAACTTTAAAAAAAGCAGCAGCAGTCAGTAATGATTTGTGTCCCCTCCAGAATCACATTTGGAATACAGGGGGGTGCATTTGTGTGTGCACATGTGTGTCTCAGGGCCGAGTGTGGAGTGTCTAGTGGAGTGTTGATTGCCTGGCAGTAAGCAGGCTTTAGTGGGTAATTGCAGCGCTACGGTGTAACCGCTCTAAAATGAAGACGCATTTTACTTTTCCGTCGCCGAGCCTCCAGTACGGATGCATGCAGCAGTGAGTAATGAACGTCTACCATTGTGACTGCAGTCTACTCTCTGTCTGAAGCTAGATTTATTTTTATGGAGCTACAAGCCACAAACAGAACGACAGCAACACCTTGCCCGATTGGCTCGCATAAGTAGAAGCTGCTCACCCTGCCGAACTGCAGTGAACGCAGTCGTCTGGAAGTTCACAGGAACGGATGCTCCCAGAAAAGTGACACATAGTACTGCTGTTTTCTTTCCTTTTCGTTTTTTTTTTACCTTCCTTGTGTTTTCTCTTCATGTGTGCCTGGTTTAAGTCTGCCCTTGGTGAACCTCACTTGTGTTGCCAGGCGACAAGGTTGTCTGGGAGCAGAGCATTGATGAAAAGTCACATTGTAACGGCGGTAGCCCAGTCAGAGACAGGTGGACGGCGTGTCTCAAGTCTGACGCGAGAGCACAAACCAAACACACGCATTCACTGAAGACCCTCCTCTTCCACAGCCATTCACTGCAAGAACATCTCCAGCATTTTCATAGCCCGCTTTAGAACTCACACCGGGTAGATTTAAGTCAGACTCCAGATAACTATAGTTATCTAGATAAATATTTCCAATGAAACGTTTACAAATAAAGCAGCTAACGCACGTTTCATTACGTTTTTCCATTGAATCAAAAAACAATTTTGAATGTTCTCGGAGTGAACGTATTTATATGTTGGAAAATATTTATTTAAAGTTACTCGCATTTCTTTGTTTCACTTCAAAAATAGTCTTAACTCTACATTTTACAATAATTTGAAAGGGCTGCTGTTCATTGAACGAGCGCAAAGATAACTGCGTGAGTAGATTCAGGAAGGAGGAACCTTACTACTGCGCTAGCGCAATGCTAACCGAGCGACCCCCGCACTTTACAACTGCACGGTTGCAATCTTAACTGAGTGGCGATCCTGCGCCACGCTGGGTTTGCACGCAGTGTTCAGGGGGTGCGTTTGTCATTTGGGGGCGGTAACCTTCCTGGTTGATCTGATTGGCCGAAATTGACATGTCAAATCTGGTGAGACAGCGGGGCGGGACTTTCATTTTTTTAAGAGGGTTTAATAGAAAAAAAATGACAGCTGTAATGCGGATTAAAACGTTAACAAATACATGAATTCAATGATTTTCACATGAGAAAAACGTACAGCATGAAAAAAAAAACACTGCACTTTTTTACCGTGGTCTTGGGTCGTTGGTTAACGTTTTAATTGACGTTACATCCTTGGTTTTTTATGCTGTTAAAGCCTCTAGAACAGGGGTGGTGAAGAAGTTTGGATCGCCACCACACTGTAACCGTGCAGGTGTAAAATGATGCTCGGTTAGCATTGCGCCTGCGCAGTTGTAAGGTTCGCTCGCTCACTTCCTGAATCCACTTGCTCAGTTATCTTTGCACTCGTTCAATCAATTGAAGTGGACAAAGTGAGCAAATAAAGGAATACACGTGAACAAATCTGCCATGTTCAGCTGAAACTGAGCGGCACTTCTTCTGCGTTTCTGTCAGTACCAAATACTGATACACGCAGCTACAGTGCCCCCTAGCGGTTGTTAAATTAACGCACGCCGTGGAAGCCTGAACCATCCGAAGAAACTTACTAAAGAAATAAACATTCAGTGAGTTTTTAGACTTTATGTTATTATTTTCAGTTTGGAGGATCGCTTTTTTTGTTTTAAAAAAGTGGACTTTACCGCTTTAGCGACGGGGCCGGCGTGGACCTCGACTGCAGTGGCATGGCAAAGCGAAATATATGCCGATGGTCAGGATGGGTTGAATAAAGCGTCAGTTTAGACAGAAGGTTCTCCTCTTGTTTTTGTCCAGATGATGAAGCTAGAGGTTGTTTTAAAGAAGGCAGCGTAGTGATACAGAAGATTTAAGCTAGGTGACCAGAACTCCTTTTTTAGCCGTGCATCATCACTGTGGATTATCCCTTTTTAATGCACACCCAGCAGCCAATCAGAATCGAGAATTCACCCAGATCATGATATAATGGGACACCAATGAACCCAGGAGGCAAACTGTATAAAACACAGTACATTAGGCGGTAACTATGAAAGCCCTTTACCGAGTTTTGTCTCATAAAAGAATTATGATTTTAAGAGGTAAACAGACGTAGTGGGTGAGGGAGTCTGGACTACTCATTGGTGTGGTAATCAAAAGAAAACATTTCTGACAAGTTATAAAATGTTTCACCTATTTGCCTGAAGCTGAGCTGTTAATGTGCAGCTTCTCCCAAGGTTACTCTTTATATGCAACTTTTTCCTCCTGTAAACCCTTTTCCCTTCTGTATTTAAAATATCCCTGGAGCTTCAACCTTAACTAAAGCTAATTAAGTGTGATTCTGAATTTGTGTGACTTATAAAACATATTTCCATTGGCTTATATCAACAACGTCTCGTGCCCTTTCATTCAGCAACATCATCTGCACATCACCTTTTAGATTCCATTTTATGTTATATTCATTTAGTTGTCTACATCTATATCATGTATAGCAATATATATATATATTTTAAATGAGTTCTACCCCTGTCCCTTTACCCCAGTTACACCACCCTCCTGATCTTAAGGATGCTGTACTTCCGGCATTTCCTTGCTGCAGGTGATCCTCAACCCTTTGAGTGTCGGTTGGACTGGTTCCACCCTTACACATTGCAGACCAGTGTACACTCAGGCTTAGTCACAGCGTTGCCTCCATTGTATGCTCTTCTTTTGAATTTTTTTGTTTTTGGTCTATTGTCTTTTTTACATTCATTGTTTTAACCTATATTTATGTATGTCAAGCACCTTGTGTTCTACACACGTTGATGAAAGGAGGTCTACAAATAAAGTGATTGATTGATTAAAGAACAGAATGATTTACTCAATATAGACTCATGATGTTATCCTGGACAAAAATCCTATTTTCTTCCGTTTCTGTGTGTTTAGGGAGCAGGTTATCCTGTGGAATGATGGATTTTCAAGCGTTATAGAAGTAGGTATGTAGGCCTCTGCTAAAACTCTGCGTCTTGGTTAAAATATGTTTATAGGTGATTAATAGAGACATCAAAAAAAGTTTTCAAAGTCAGCTTTATTATCAAATATGCTGCATATACGACATACAGCACAGATGAAATTACTTTCCTCTCCTCCCCCGCTGCAAGCAGCTTATAAAATAACAATTATTACAATTACAGTTTTGCCAAATCTCAAATAAGTCTAATACTAAAAAAGAAAAAAATTCACCAAGAAAAGCAGAAAGAAAAAACGTATTTAGTATGATAATGAACCAGTTAAATCCAGTCAATTCAATTGTAAAATTGAGTCCAGATTCTTTCAAAGGGGCCCCAAAAAGAAACCAGCTAAAAACTGCAGGTCCTTGCTTAAAAGTCAAATGTGATGAAACGTAAAATGTTTCCTCCAGTGGAACCACACGCAGTCTCAGCGGACAAGAAAATGACAACAAACACACAAAAAAAGAAACGTTGGAACATCTGTCAGAGGACAAAACAGAGATAAGTTAAAAAAGCACTCCAACAGGAAGTGAGCAGTAAACGTGTCTTTCCACAATGCTAAATATGCATGATTTCCAGCTCTCATACACAGCTGGTTGTTTTTGAAGTGGAAGCGTTAAATAACTAAGCTGGAGTCCCAGAAACAGTTCAGTGGTAAAGATTTTTTTCCTCTAACTTCCCTGGCCCCTCTCTCTCTGTGTGGGGTGGGTGGTGTGGGGCCTGGGGGGTCAGCACTTCGGTCGATGGGACCCCCGGGGCTGAGGAGACCTGAGCCCTATTCTAGGGGAGGCCGGGGGATGGCTGTTTGACCACCGGGGGCCAGTCTACTAGCTGTCCCTGCTTTATCCCCTTCCTCATATAATCTCTTATTAGGGTGATGGGACATCACTGTGAGCAATCAGCAGATGTCCTCTCAGTGCCCTACTCACCAATTTTGACTGCACCCCCCCTTAGTACACACAGTTGAGGGTTAGACCTATGACGCTGGCCCGGCGAAGAATTCACCTCCCGGGACGGCCTATGTTGTCCGGGCGTGCGCACGGCTTCAGCGCGTCGTCCGCAGTCCACCACCGGTGGGTATGTTGAGATCCGGGTCACAGCACCAAGATGTCAGGGTTCTGACTTTTTCTCTAATAAAGAGAAGAACCACACAGGAGAGGAGAACTTTTGGGGAAGGAGAATCGGTCTGTGACAGCGGGAACGGTCACAGAGGAGTTCTCCCTTCTCAGTGGATCCAGTCTGGTTTTAGTGGTGGCCAGGGTTGATAGCATCAAAGTGGGTCATTCATCAAGCAGTACAGGAACATCATATTCTAGTATAATCAGAACTTTTCAGGTCACTGTTTTCTTACTGAAAGATAGAACCGAGACAAACATATTATGGTTATAATAGCGTGTAAGCACATGATAATTACATAACTCTAACAAATACACATACATGCACACACACACCCTCACAAACACACACACGTGGATCTCACAAGGAAGGTGGGACCTTGGACCATCTGTCCCCTACCCCATCCCTGGTAGGGGGTACTGGGCCCTTGGCAACGGCGGCCGTGTCCCCTGGGTGCTGGCAGCCCTCTCTCCACGCAGGGAGGGGGATCCCTGAGCTTTCTAAGAGCCTGGGATCACATCACACCTGAGCCGGGGGTGTCCGTGTCCCTGTGGTGGGGGTTCTGGTCCTTGCCCCTGAGCGCTGGGCCTCAAGGGCAGGCCTTCACCAAAATTCCCTCTTCCCCTGGGTGTCCCCTCCTGGATGTGGGGCGGCTGGCCCCTGCCTTGCTTCTTCCTGGACCAACCGTGGGCCGGGTGGGTGGCTGCCTGGAGTGCGGGGCGGGTCTTCCTTGGGGGGTCCTGGCTCGTACCTGGGGTTGGGGCGGGGGGATGCCCAGAACTCCTGGGTGGTGATGAGGTACTCGTCTCGGTTTATTCAGACATTCCTCTGGTTTGTCAGAAGATTCAAAACTCCTGTTGTTAAAGTAAAATAAGTCCAACACAAGAGGCCTCCAGCTCTCATCTGTTTGCCCAGCTGTTGGACAGGACAAGTTAAAGAAAATAACAAATAAAACAGTGATTTTTATCCTAAACTAAAAGGCAAGCCTTTCTCTGTATCTGTCAGTCTGAGATCATTGTGTTTAATTAGGCCTGGAGATTTCTGCTTGTGGAATAGTCAGCATTGTAGGGTGTGTGGGTGCGTTGGTGAACACGTGGGAGGGGGAAAGTCCCCCCACTCTCCCCCCATCTGCAGGATTCAGCTGAAACTGAAATTCTCATCAAGCCACCCGATGTGCTTCCACTGCTGTCAGCCGGGACAAGATTCCCGTCTCCACGAGCTGTAGTTCCAGCTGAAGCCAATGTGGTAAAATGTCATTTTCATGACTTAGAGCAGCTGCGTCTCCCACCTTTATAACAATGCTACGTCTGTCAGAGCAGTTTTCCACAGCACTCAAGGACAATCGAGTTGTCGTGAGGCTTTTGGAAAGCTCGACTCCCTTCTGGTAAATGAAATGACCTGTGAAAGCTGCTCTGACAAACACCAAGTTGTGATACATAAACAGATGGAACTTTTTACAGACATGCCATGCTAACTAGCCAAGTGTGAAACAACTCATTAGAAAAACAACCATGTAGACATCGCTGCCACACGTGTGGGTGTGCAGACATTAGTCTAACGGGACACTTTTTAAGCTTGTCTGTCAAGAAACGTGGGATGTTTAAGTCCTGTTTTATTGATTTGGGCCAAACCTTTAAAATACCTTCAGTTTATTCTAAATGAATAAATGTTTAAAGAAACTGAAGGTCAGGTCACACAGCCACTACTTACAATTTCTGCATATTGCAATGAGGAAAATTGATCATACATGAAAATATGTAGAAAAAGTGAGAAAAGTTGTGGTCTTTAAGTGAAATTTTCAGACGTGAATGAACCACGTCAAAACCACGGAAGACTAAACCAGGCAAAGAACACGCAAGTCAGCATTAAAGCCAAATCTGGCCCAAAATGTCTGCGTCAATTACGTAAATTGAACACTATATGTGTGCCATATACATATGAAAATAGAATGTATACATCAGTGGCATGTGCATGTAAAGACAGTTGGACATATATGTAACGGTCATGGAAAGCCACAAATGTGTGCATGTTATAAATGTGTGGTTTTTCTCTTTTCATTGCATTATTTTCTTTTTTTTAATGTAATTTATGTTTGCTGCAATGCATGAACATGAAATAAAGTTAAGCTTCCTTTTATTTAAACCCATTTCAAATGTTTCTTTTAATAAATGGAAATGTTTATTTGAAATACTATTTAATATAAAACATGAGCGCCTAGTGTATGTTTTACAAATGACATTTTAGTCATTAAAGTTACTGGTATATACTTACAAAGGGCTTTTCTTCATTAAAGGAGGAACAAATCCTTTACAGTAACACACCGACAGCAACTGATAGCCGCCCAATGCTTTAGCAGAAGTAGACACCTTTTGGGTACCAATCGGCTAGCAACACGGAGCATGAGATGGACTGCAGAGGATTAGTATCCCTTGTGCTATCCTATGGGGTCCAGATGACCCCACCCTTCCATTGACGTGTTCTCCCTACCATGACAAAGGTGGATAAAGGTGGAGAGGATTTCATGTAATCCATGGACACCAGTGAAGATCACAAATCATTGAAGAAAAATGCTCTAGATGACCCCACTCCCAATGTTAAAGTGTCTAGGATAGAACAAGGATTAAATCATGGAAGCACAGAAGGGTCCAAAAGGAGGAAGCACAGGAGACGGATCAGAATTGTGTCCCAGAAAGCATTGTTTGAGGCGACACAGTCGTCTCTCACCTGCATGGCTTTCTCTCGAGGAAAACTCGTACTGTCATATGTGTTCCCGAAACAATTTCAAGTACCTGTTTCACAGCGTTTGCTCTGACTCTGCGGGGTTTTCCACCTTTGGGTGGATTCTATGCAGACTCTGACAATCCCTCTTTGGATTTTCTACACTCGGTTTAGTCTCTTGGGCTTTCAGAAGTGTAGATTAGAAGACTGAGGGACTGCAGGGTGCACCTCAGTGAGAATTTGTTGAAGAAAGGCCACTTTGGGGGCCTTTTTCTTCACTCAGTCAATAAACAGGCACTAAAAATATAGTTTGTCTGAATAACAAAAGGAATTTAAAAGTAACAAAGTGAAAAAACTAAGGAATATCTGCTTAAATAGGGTGTTCTGATGCCCTTTCCTCTGTGTGTTTTGCCCCCCAGCCCTTCTTGTTTTTCTCTGTTTTCTGCACCGTATCATCAGCACAGGCAGCAGTGGCAGCAGTTGTGACAGTGCCAGAGGCCACACTTCTCTGCCACAGAGTGATCTGGCAGCCTGTTGCCCCCACCCCTGTCGCCTCTTCCCATGCCCCCCCCCCCCTCTGTCTGAGCCAATAGACACCTGAGCTAGACATGGGGTCAACCCCGCCACCAAACGCGTTGGCCCACCTCTACCTTTTGATGCGCCGGGGGGCTATTTTGAGCCGGCGTTTAGCCCTTCTGTCCTGCTGAGCCTCTCCAGCTTTGCTGCGTTGATGCAGAGTATGTGGGCAATTTTAGATTCATTTATTTTTTTCAAAATGTATATGCAATTTTGCAAACATCCTTGAAAACTAGGTTGAAAACGTTTGCATAAAGCGATGAATTACAAATGTTGCTCTATTTGCGTTAAAATCAATTTACAACATTAAAAAAAACGTTCATTAGTGCGTAAGTAAAACCATGCAGACATATTTAATGTCTTTTATGAACCCCTCTATGTAGTCTGACACAATTTATTTGCATTAGTTGAAAATACAGAATTGGAAAAAAAAAATGATCTAATTAAGGTTAATTTGGATCCCAAATGTGGTTGCGTCCCAAAAAGATTTTTTTTTAAATCGTTAGACAACTAGTTAAATTCATCATTAATTAATAATATTTAAAAAGTTTGATCATCTTTTTCAGACTGTTTAACTTTTGACTTAAAACAAAGTCACATAGGAGGAGCGTTTTTATTAAGTGGGAGTTTTTAAGACAGCAGTTATATATGCGCAACAGCTACTCACCATGTTGGATCAAAATATTATCTATCAGATCTGAATATGGATGGAAAGCTGTAATAAACATGCGTTTTGGCTTTGCTGCATCACTGAAAATACAAGAGTTCTAGTAATAAAGCTTCCTTTATTAGCCTTTTATTATAAGGAAGGTTCGTCCATTTTGATCCCTCTGCTAATTTTTTAGACCTTCAAAAACTCTGCTGCAGTATTACATAGAAGACACGAGTTTTAGTGGATGAAGATTTACACACAATCTTTAAAACTGTTGTTTGCATTAAATGTTGGAATGTCTTTGCCGTCAACAAGAACAGCGGAGTTGAACTGAATCTATGGATAGAAGATCCTTTGTTTTGTAGGAAGGAGACAAGCTACCAATAATAGAATTGTAAGTTATTAAAAGAACGTACACTACTTTACTGTAATACTGGCTGCTCTCAGCTATTTCATTACATGCAGTGTGTGGAGGATCTAACAATAAAATACAACAAGCAGAATCTAAAAGGTGTTTAGGTAAACGGAGGAACAATCCAGCTGTTGCGTTTGGAGTTCTATCCAGATCTTCATAGCATGTCGTGGGTTTAGCCTGTTTTTTTCTTCCCCTGTGTGACTTGGTCAGACTCTGGAAACGGGTGTGGGTGTTAAAGTGGAAGGTTACGCATGTGCTGCACCCGGAAAAGACCTCAAAGGTACCCAGGTGTGGGGCTGATTACCAAATGTGTGTTTTATCATGCAGGTTCATGCCAAGTTTACTACTGCAGATAAAAGGACTTCCTGAGGCCAAAGACCAAGTTTCCAGTAAGGATTTTTATTTTTTGTATATAAAAACTGGTGTTTCTTGGTGCATGTGACTAAAGCATGACTCGATCCATGAGGTGGACCTGAGGGACTAATCACATGAGATTTAGGGAAAACGGCTGTCGCCTGCTCTCCAGAAGCAGCTCCGTGGTGGAGACAATCTGGGGATGAAATGCCTGACTAAAGGGCATACTGATAAAGATGTGCAGAGAGGCTTTTGCGAGCTCATTTTCCTCCACCAAATTTGGGTTTGTGGGTGCCTCTGCACCCAATCTGCTGCAGGTCCTGCTACCTCATCACTCTCTCTCCCGAGCCCTCCAATCCACCAGCGTTTATTTTCTCTCTCAGGGCCAGGCAGATGGAAATGTTCGGGAACAGAGAGTCAGTATTTACCGTATTATTTACAAGCGTCAGCACTTGGCCCTTTGGCTTTACCAGCCTCTCTCCTGCTGTTTTGCTTCTTTGGCTTACCTGGATCTAGTAGGATTTATGTGGAGCAACTGTCCTGCTGAATCCATTTAGCAGCGTGATCAAAGAAAGGGTTAAATATATATATTTAGATATATTCTCTAACTGGCACCAAAGTTAGTTTTAGATTACCTTCATTTTACCCTTCAACACTGGAGCTGGAACCATTGTATGATCACCTGTCAATGTAACGGTTTCAGTTTCTTTGTGTTTGGTTCCTTGATTTCCTGTTTTATTTTGTAGTATTTCCTGTTTTGTCGTTGTTTTGAGTTTTACTTTGGTCCCCATCCTTCCTGATTGTGTTCACCTGTGTCTCGTTTGTCTGTATGTATTTAAGTCTTGTCATTCCCTTCCTCCTGTGCTGATCCATAGTTTGTAATTCTGCTCCTCCCTGGTTTTCTAGTATAATGAGTGTTTCGAGTTTTGGTTTGCCTGCTTTAGCAGTGGTTTTTGGTTTGTTTAGTTTTAATATTAAAAGCCCGATTGTTCCTGGAACTCCTGCCTCCCCTCCTCTCTGCGCCTGGGTGCTTCAACCTTCCCCCCACCGTGACAGTCAATCAAACCATCATGGCCCAATTTAAACTCAATATTGATCTCACATTTTTGGAGTATACCAGAATATTTCAGAATTCACAAATGTGCTTCAGGAAGAAGTCAATATTCCCTCTTAAACCTGCAGAAAGCCTCCCAGTTACAGTTGCAAAGTGTAGCCCATCATCACTTCAAACTGACCATAGTGAAGTTTGTGTGGAGATAGGAGAACACCACTGTGTGCATCCATGTATTCATGAAAGTGGAACTCGGTAGTGTCATAAAACCTTATAGAAAGACCCGTCAAAGTTTTCACAGAGGTTCATAATCTTTGAATAATGTCTTTATGGCTAATCAAAGCTTCAGTTTTGTGTGCAGGATCACCTTTGTGTGTGTCTGACAGTCTGAGACTGCATGTGTGTAACTATGAAAGATTATTATGGGAGAAGCAAAAGCTGTACAGAACTCTTTGATAGGATTAGGCACAAAATTACTAAAACTGAATCCCCCCCCCCCCACACACACACACACACACACACTTTCAAGTTCAAACGTTTACAAGCATAAAAATAGATCCTTGAAGACGGACGTTTCTTTCCTGGTAACCAAAAGCATCATCCAGACTACAGAGTAAAGGTGCTTACTTTGGCTTTTTTGTTTCATTTCCATACATTCTTACAGAGCAAAGCATTCAGGCTTTTTACATGACTTTTTGGGTAAAAACCTCTCAAATGTATGTCTCTAAATTCTATAACATCAAGGTGTGTAAGAAAAGATGCACCTGGAAACTACCAGAGCCAATGAAAAGAAGCAGGGTAGGGCATTTTGAGAACCTCGTTCAGGAACCGTATTCAGGAACCGAAATGTGTTCAGGAACCGAACCGTGTTCAGGAACCGAACCGTGTTCAGGAACCGAACCGTGTTCAGGAACCGAACTGTGTTCAGGAACCTCGTTCAGAAACCCTGTTCAGAAACCGAACTGTGTTCAGGAACCTCAATCAGGAACCCTGTTCAGGAACCGAACCGTGGTCAGGAACCGTGTTCAGGAACCGAACTGTGTTCAGGAACCGAACTGTGTTCAAGAACCCTGTTCAGGAACCGAACTGTGTTCAGGAACCGAACCGTGTTCAGGAACCTCATTCAGGAACCCTGTTCAGGAACCGAACCGTGTTCAAGAACCGAACCATGTTCAGGAACCGAACTGTGTTCAGGAACCGTGTTCAGGAACCGTGTTCAGGAACCGAACTGTGTTCAGGAACTGAACTGTGTTCAGGAACCGAACCGTGTTCAAGAACCCTGTTCAGGAACCGAACTGTGTTCAGGAACCGAACTGTGTTCAGGAACCGTGTTCAGGAACCGTGTTCAGGAACCGAACTGTGTTCAGGAACTGAACTGTGTTCAGGAACCGAACCGTGTTCAAGAACCCTGTTCAGGAACCGAACTGTGTTCAGGAACCGAACTGTGTTCAGGAACCGTGTTCAGGAACCGTGTTCAGGAACCGAACTGCGTTCAGGAACCGAACTGTGTTCAGGAACCTCATTCAGGAACCCTGTTCAGGAACCGAACCGTGTTCAGGAACCGAACTGTGTTCAGGAACCTCATTCAGGAACCCTGTTCAGGAACCGAACTGTGTTCAGGAACCGAACCATGTTCAGGAACCGAACTGTGTTCAGGAACCGAACCGTGTTCAGGAACCGTGTTCAGGAACCGAGCCGTGTTCAGGAACCGAACTGCGTTCAGGAACCGAACCGTGTTCAGGAACCGTGTTCAGGAACCGAACTGTGTTCAGGAACCAAACCGTGTTCAGGAACCGAACCGTGTTCAGGAACCGAACTGTGTTCAGGAACCGAACTGTGTTCAGGAACCGAACTGTGTTCGGGAACCTCGTTCAGGAACCGTGTTCAGGAACCTCGTTCAGGAACCCTGTTCAGGAACCGAACTGTGTTCAGGAACCGAACCGTGTTCAGGAACCTCATTCAGGAACCCTGTTCAGGAACCGAACTGTGTTCAGGAACCGAACTATGTTCAGGAACCGTGTTCAGGAACCGAACTGCGTTCAGGAACCGAACCGTGTTCAGGAAGCGAACCGTGTTCAGGAACCGAACCGTGTTCAGGAACTATGTTCAGGAACCGTGTTCAGGAACCGAACTGTGTTCAGGAACCGTGTTCAGGAACCTCATTCAGGAACCCTGTTCAGGAACCGAACTGTGTTCAGGAACCGAACTGTGTTCAGGAACCGAACCGTGTTCGGGAATCTCGTTCAGGAACCGTGTTCAGGAACCTCGTTCAGGAACCGAACTGTGTTCAAGAACCATGTTCAGGAACTGTGTTCAGGAACCGAACCGTGTTCAGGAACCGTGTTCAGGAACCGTGTTCAGGAACCGTGTTCAGGAACCGTGTTCAGGAACCTTGTTCAGGAACCGTGTTCAGGAACCGAACTGTGTTCAGGAACCGAACCGTGTTCAGGAACCGTGTTCAGGAACCTCGTTCAGGAACCGTGTTCAGGAACCGAACTGTGTTCAGGAACCGAACCGTGTTCAGGAACCGTGTTCAGGAACCTCGTTCAGGAACCCTGTTCAGGAACCGAACTGTGTTCAGGATCCGTGTTCAGGAACCGAACTGTGTTCAGGAACCGTGTTCAGGAACCTCGTTCAGGAACCCTGTTCAGGAACCGAACTGTGTTCAGGAACCGAACTGTGTTCAGGAACCGAACCGTGTTCGGGAACCTCGTTCAGGAACCGTGTTCAGGAACCTCGTTCAGGAACCGTGTTCAGGAACCGAACTGTGTTTAGGAACCGAACCGTTTTCAGGAACCTCGTTCAGGAACCCTGTTCAGGAACCGAACTGTGTTCAGGAACCGAACTGTGTTCAGGAACCGAACCGTGTTCGGGAACCTCGTTCAGGAACCGTGTTCAGGAACCTCGTTCAGGAACCGAACTGTGTTCAAGAACCATGTTCAGGAACTGTGTTCAGGAACCGAACTGTGTTCAGGAACCGTGTTCAGGAACCGAACTGTGTTCAGGAACCGTGTTCAGGAACCTCGTTCAGGAACCCTGTTCAGGAACCGAACTGTGTTCAGGAACCGAACTGTGTTCAGGAACCGAACCGTGTTCGGGAACCTCGTTCAGGAACCGTGTTCAGGAACCTCGTTCAGGAACCGAACTGTGTTCAAGAACCATGTTCAGGAACTGTGTTCAGGAACCGAACTGTGTTCAGGAACCGTGTTCAGGAACCGTGTTCAGGAACCCTGTTCAGGAACCAAACCATGTTCAGGAACCGTGTTCAGGAACCTCGTTCAGGAACCGTGTTCAGGAACCGAACTGTGTTCAGGAACCGAACCGTGTTCAGGAACCGTGTTCAGGAACCTCGTTCAGGAACCCTGTTCAGGAACCGAACTGTGTTCAGGATCCGTGTTCAGGAACCGAACTGTGTTCAGGAACCGTGTTCAGGAACCTCGTTCAGGAACCCTGTTCAGGAACCGACTGTGTTCAGGAACCGAACTGTGTTCAGGAACCGAACCGTGTTCGGGAACCTCGTTCAGGAACCGTGTTCAGGAACCTCGTTCAGGAACCGTGTTCAGGAACCGAACTGTGTTCAGGAACCGAACCGTGTTCAGGAACCTCGTTCAGGAACCCTGTTCAGGAACCGAACTGTGTTCAGGATCTGTGTTCAGGAACCGAACTGTGTTCAGGAACCGTGTTCAGGAACCTCGTTCAGGAACCCTGTTCAGGAACCGAACTGTGTTCAGGAACCGAACTGTGTTCAGGAACCGAACTGTGTTCAGGAACCGAACCGTGTTCGGGAACCTCGTTCAGGAACCGTGTTCGGGAACCTCGTTCAGGAACCGTGTTCAGGAACCTCGTTCAGGAACCGAACTGTGTTCAGGAACCTCGTTCAGGAACTGTGTTCAGGAACCGAACTGTGTTCAGGAACCGAACCATGTTCAGGAACCGTGTTCAGGAACCGAACTGTGTTCAGGAACCGAACCTCTATATTACAAGTTCTCAAATCAAATCTACAAGTGCGTTCTTTTTGACACATTTTTACCTTCATATTCCTCCAGCCTTTTTCTACACCTCTTTCTGTTCTTGAGATGCATCAGCGTCTAGACTCTGGGGTACATCTGAATGTAGCAGAAATGGAGACTCATCAGACCAGACAACGTTTTTCCATCTTCTATGGTCCAGTTTTGGTGAGTCTGTGTGAATTGTAGCCTCAGTTTCCTGTTCTTAGCTGACAGCAGTGGTACCCGCTGTGGTCTTCTGCTGCTGTAGTCCATCTGCCTCCAGGTTGGACGTGTTGTGCGTTCAGAGATGCTCTTCTGCAGACCTCGGTTGGAACCAGTGGTTCTTTGAGTTCCTGTTGTCTTTCTTTCAGCTGGAACCAGTCTGACCTCTGACGTCTAGCATCAACAGGACATTTCCACCCTCAGAACTGCTGCTCACTGGATATTTTCTCTGTTTAGGACCATTCTCTGTAAACCCTAGAGATGGTTGTGGGTGAAAATCCCAGTAGATCAGCACAATCTGGAATCCTCAGACCAGCCCGTCTGGCACCAACAACCATGCCACATTAAAAGTCTCTTCAATCACCCATTTTCTCCATTCTGCATTGAAATGCTGCCGTGTGATTGGCTGATTAGAAATCTCCATTAAAGAGTAATTGGACAGATATGTCTAATAAAGTGGCCGGTGAGTGAATTTAAGATGTTCAAACAAATCTCACTTTCACCCGTCTAAGACTCATCCATACTGAAAATTTTTTCATGATTAATTTCACCATTCATTTACTAAAGATACTTCTTATTTTTGGAAATCTTGATGTTTTTTTTTTTCCTTTTTAGTTTGGAAAAGGTCATTAAAAACAACTGAGAACAAACAAAAATGCCTAAATTTAAATGCACAACTGCAGTCGACTGTCTGACTATATAGAAACATAACTATTACTCCAGAGGATGCCTATTATCTGCCTGCATGCTCCTGTGGGCTGGCAGATTGAGAGGCTGCTACCATGGAAAGGTCAGTTCCCCAGTCAGAACGAAGCAGTAGCCCCTGATTATTACACTCTTAGGAGCCTCTCAAGAACAGCAGTAAGTCTCAGTTATTAGTGTCCTGGAGGCTGTCTTAGATTTTTAGATAGAACCCTCTAATGACAGCAGGACTCTGCTAGGCTTAAAGCTGAAATCCTTTGGGTATTTAAGGCGTACTGCTTTTCGCCAGATCTGCTAATGAAGCGCCTCGTAATCTGTTAAGGTGACAGAATCTGGTCATTTACTCAGGCACAGTTCCAAGAGGCTCAGCCCTAAACCAGGTGTCTTACATGGTTTGTAATAAAGGTGGAACATTATTAACAGCAGCTTTTCTGTATCAGTGCATACAGTGGTCCCAATCACGGCTTCACCGCAACGTTCTGTGCTCAGTGGCATGGCATTTATGTACATCGGAAAATGGTTACAGGCCCAGCTGGGCCTAAAGTTATATGAAGCTGAGTAACAGCAGCAGACTGCACCTACTGTTAAATTGGGAGACCAAAAAAGAACAAAAAAAACACCCCACTATAATCCAAAATCTCACCCGCATAAGAAAATGGAGGCAAAAAAAGACGAAAACTAACCTCCCTAAGACTAACATAAACAGGAGAAAACATATGCAATAGAAAACAGCAGTTCACCCCGCCAGCTTCACTTAAAACGGAACTACACCAAGCAGAAGGCTACATAAAACGACCACAAACACAAAACCACAGAAGTACAAAGCAGTGATGGGTCCGGCAACGCCGACGCGTCGCCTCACGTGTGGAGCTCATACACTGCAACCCCGTATCGGTGAGCATATCCCTCCAGGAAAGTCACATGACCCATACAGCCACTGTGTCGGGGTGTCACAGAGGAGCCAAACAAGGAAGCGTGTCTACCAGTAGGTTGCCAGATTCTGCGGTTTTCCACCCAAATGGGTTGTTTTGATTTTAATATTGTGGCATTAATTCGGCGGGTTTTAGTTAGTTTTATTGTGAGTCTAAGCTATTTCTATTTGGAAAAATTTACGGATTTTCTTGCTTACATTTCTGTCACCTGGGTGCTAAATCAGTCCAGTGGTGAGTTTTACAGAGTGGGGGGGGGAATTTTGATGCCTCGGTTGCGCCCAGCTTCTAGCTGTTAAATGATTCTCGCCCCTCCCCCGTTTTCCCCGCTTTACTGATTCTTTCCTTAAGGTGTTGAATGTGGTGTTTTAATGAGGTTTGTGGAGTTATTCAACAGTTTTCGCTGTGTTTTTGGTTGTTCCACTTGGTTTCTGCTTGGTCTGGCAGAATGCAATTCCATTTTAAATGGACTTATTTGAACTGAATCCTTTTACGTTTTGGAGGTTAAATGTGGCTTTTGTTCAGCAGAACTGTCAAACGTGAAAGCACCTCCTCCATTCTGGGGCGTTATAGAGCGAGACACGGGAATGAGGAACTACAACGACAGACATTGTGTTAAGTTTCTTGACTTGGTTGCCTGCAATGACGTTTTTGGTCCAGCAGGAGTCAGTATTGAGTGACACAATATCCATACAGTTTGGTCAATTTGCTGAATTTGGCTTCACGAGGCCTCATTTACCCATCACTACTACAAAGTGTAACACAGACTACATTTCAGGAGGCAAACCCTAACCCTAACCCAAGCTACAGAAGAGACAGATTGCAGCAAAGCTCCCTTATTATGGGATGGAGGTCCACACGAGGCTTTTAAAGGCTGCCTCCATCACCTTGGGTCCAATGGGAGCCACACGATTTCCAGAAGTCCCACTCTGATGCAGAAAATGAGGCACAAAAAAACAGACCAAAGGAAAAATTAAACTAAATCCAGCCACAGCCATAGCAGACATGTAAACTCTGCCCATGAATTTATTCACTTCTAAACTGTCTTGGGGGGTCACACGGATGCTGGAGCCTATCTCAGATACAAATGGGAGAACGCAGGTTGAACCTTTGATGATTCGTCCATCCATCGCAGGGCAAGAGACAACAAAGTACAGACACTGCTTGTATGTGCGTACACATAAATGTACACATTTAGAGTCATCCATTGACCACTGATGAATCCCAACTCATGCACAGGGGAGAACAGAAAAACTTCACACAATAAGGTCCCAGTTGAGATTGGAACCAGAACCTTCTCACGGGTGAGGCAAAAGTGCAAACCACCATTTTGCAGCCTTTTGTGGCCTATACACTGCCATTTCCTGACAAAAAGGTAGTGCAGTATCTCTAGTTGTGATGGGTAGATGGGGCATCATGAAGCGCTTTGGCACATTTCTAAACTCTATTAATACTGCGTCCCTAAATACTGACACCAACTATAGTTAAAAATCTGAGAAGCCAAGAGGGGACTCAACGGACACTGATATGACCTAATATATCATTTGATTGTATGTATTATTTTTTTATATTCAAAACATTTTGGATATTTCTAGACAGACTCCATAAATAATCTGAACATGTATCATAAAATGTAAATCTTAGGTAATGTGATGTTGTAGACTGGGTTTTGTTTTGTTTTTCTTCTCTTTTTTGTTAAAATAAATATATTTGTCCAACATTTGGAGCTCAGCTTGCTACGTTTCTTTGATGCAATTTCTCCAGCTGTTGAAAACACAAACGACACAGATGAGGCTGTACAGACAAACGCTAAGGACAGCCAAACGAGGTCCAGCTAGCTGGTCCCTTGGTTGTCCCAGGACTTCTCGGGACCGGGCTATATGCCAGGTATATCTGTTCCTCCCGGAGGGCGTCGGCAGCCACGTGACTTTTTCAAAACGACACAAGGTTCTGCGACATGAGTTCAATGCATCGCCTTTGCCAGAAATGTCAATAATCGACATGTGTTTTATGCCAAAGTAACATAGATTCCTAGTCTTGCCTTCTTTCAACTTAATGCCACTTCTTCTCTCAGCCAACAAAAATATAGTTTAATCAGATTAGACTACTGTGATCTGGCTATTCTGAGGGTGAACAGAAACACAATGAAAACGTAGTTATACCCAATTACAAAGCTAATTCTCAAAATGAAGTTTAATCCAGATTAACTGAAGAACTTTGATCTGTGGATAGGTGATGGGAAACACTCAGGGTGCTCTGGGACGACAGGAGAGGCAGGTTGATAGCAGACAGGTTTTAGGGGGTATGTGCACACTGGAGGATGAGCTTATTTACCTCCACTGGAGCAGGTTAGGGGGAGAAATCTGCACTCGTTCAAGATGGAGATTATGCAGCAAAGAGGGGTTTTGCAGAGCAGGAGTGGGTCAAGAAAAAGTCAAAAAAATCCTAACTCATTATCCAAGGTCCAAGCCAGGTCCAGAGATCCAAAAAGGAAGGGCCGACCCAGTGGGAGATTCTGGAGTCAAATTAGATTTGGTGTCATGAAGTCAGATCACAACAATCTGAGCTGGAGAGTCAATGGAACACAGCAGGCAGAAACACAAACACACAGGTGAAAGCTGTCGCTTTAACTGTGGAGATAGAACTGAATATGTTAAGAAAAGTTCAATAAAAAACAAAAGCTGGGACAGGAAATAGTGATGACATAGTGGACAAAATCACTCCATTCAGACCTTTATTATGAAAGATGCTCATCTTTGCTGCAGAGGAAGAAGGACAGCAGTTAAAGTCCGTGTCCCACAGCCGCTGCGTGCATTTTGTGTATATAGCACGTATGAAAACTGGTCATACGTGAATCTACGTGGAGAAAGTGAGAAAAGTTGTGGTCTTCAGGTGAAATGTTCAAAGATGTATCAGGAATGAACCACATTAAAACCACAGAGGAAGTAGGAATAAACACGCTAAGAACACGTAAACCAACGTAGAACATGAACCGTGTGATTATTGTGATGTTTCTCTGTAATTCATCAGTGATTCATCATCAATGATGTCATCTGAACGTGATCTGTGCGCCGTATACGTGATCTAAAAGTTAGACATCAGTGGTTCATGCAGGAAAAGTCTGCTAGACAAACGTGGAACGCTCCTGGAAACACACACATTGGTGGATCTCACAAAAATCACACACAATTATGTAAGATTTACATCATAACTGTGAATAAACTGAGTAAAATGTGCATAAACTGTGTAATTTTCAACTGAAACAAAAATTTGAGCAGCTCAAAACCAAATTTTACATAGACTCCTCGGCTGAAACCCTCAAAAGACATCTGTGCACGTTTACGAATGCAAGAAACACGTATGAATGACGTAGATCACGCATGGATCATGAAAGACGGAGATTACATACAAGTAACAGTGTGACAAAGCCTTGAGGAGACTTAGTCAACTGAAAAACACAGATCAGATCTCAATAAAATAACTAAAATTTGCTTTCATTTCTTACACATCTGCTTTAAAAAAAAAAAAAAAAGAAGGTAATTGCTATTTAGAAAAAAGATCAAGTGTTCTTCACTTCACTCAGCTGTAATGAGGTCAGGAGCGATCAATGTGGATAAATATTTCAGTGCAGGAACACTAACAAAACATGATGACAGAAGGTGCCTCAAGCAGCAACTCGACAGAGGGAGAAGGTGAAATGTTGTCTTTGAGGACGTTTTTCTAACTCTGCCTGTTTGAAACAGCTGTCAGTGCGACTGATGCTGGGAAGAGTCCAGACTTGGGTTTTCAACACTACAGACTTGATTAACCATCTTAAAAACTATGATTCTATCAAAGAAAGAACTGCTTGCCAACCGCGGGTCGTTTAAGGGTGGCCAATCATCCAATTTTCTGGATCAAGCAGGTGGCACCTCATTGAGAAAGCTCATTAAGGCAGCCTTCGGTCTTGGCCCTCGGTTGCCTCTGAAAATGAAATCACGTCTCCTGTTTGGCTTGCTCCAATGTTTCAAATAAGATCAGACTGGGAAAGAGACGGGCTTTTCCACTGACAGTAATAATTACATTTTTGAATCTTTGCCAGCCAACATTTACGTTCAATCTATTGAGAAAACCCGAAGATGAACTTGTTATTGTGAAGACGGCTCAGGGCGCCGCAGGCTTTATCAGCACTGCCTTTGCTACGATTTCATTCCGTTTAACTTCAATCTTCAGTTTTATTTTGCTGGCTATTTATGAGGCATGAAAGCTAGAACTGTCCAGTGCATGAAGAGATAGCGACACACTTTACGAGGCCTCGCTCTGTCTGTTCTTTAGTAAACATGGCAGTTAGAGGAATCGCTCCATGACCTTTTGTTTTCATGCTGAACATAATCCATAAACGTAAAAGGTCAAACTTTGGTTTCATGACAATCGCTCACTAATGTGGAAAGTAGAGGTCTGCCGGTGAGAAAGCAGGAAGTGGTTTTCAAGTTCAGCTCAACACTGGTCAGGGACCGACCCAGTGGGTCCTGACGGCTGGAAGGACTAGACAGGAGGCACAACCTTCGCCCTCCTTCATCTGATGGGCAGGAGCTGAGCAACAAAAATGACAGTTTCAGATATTTTTATGAAAAGCATTGATATTCATACAGATTCAACAAAGTATAGATGCTTTCTTCTACATTATCAAACAGTCCTTTATTTAGATATTTGCAAATCCAAAATTATTTGAGAACAATTCTGCCTCAGTTTCAGAACGCCGATCCAAACTTTCTCCATACATTTTTGATTGAAACTCCCGCCCAAAACAAAGAATTAAACCGTTTCCAATATACTACAGGAAATGAATAATCCCTCCACCGCGCATATTAAAGGGGAGTGGGAAAAAGGACTTGGTGTCCCCATAACAGAGAACATCTAGAAACAGGAAGTACCTCAATAAACACACGTCACTGCCTACTACAATAGGAAATGGTCGGCATTATTCTAGAGAGACAATTCATCAAATCTATCCAGAGAGCTCACCCAACTGGGAAAGATGTAGGTTACAATGAGGCACTCTACTACACAGTCGAGTTTTGTGTCCCAAACTTTAGACCTTCCAAACCAATATTTTCACACACCTGTCTGATGTATGAAAATCAAAACTTCCCCTGACCCAATTCTCCTTGTATTTGGTGTCCCTCCTCAGTCAAAAGACCTGGGATGTGTTTCATTTCCTATGGACTGATCAATGCAAAGAAACTTGTTTTGCAACTGTGAAAGGCGAGGACACTCCTTTTTTAAAAATATGGATAACAGAATTTACAAATACGTCATCTTGACAAAATAAGATACATGACAATATGGAAAACTGTGAAAAAAGGTTGGCCACCTTTTTCTATCTTTTCTTGGAGACGCTTAATGTGTGCAGTTAAGTGGGTAAGGGGATTTTATTTCCTTATTTAACTTGTTTTTGTAGGTATTGTTGTGTTGCAGGAAAAAAAAACAAAGAAGAGAGCAACAAAATTGATAACGAGAGCAGCGAGCAGTGTTGCGTGGCCCGCAGGCGCTACCCGTCCTCGCCGCCACCCTTTGACCCGGCCTCACTGGCCGAACAACTGCCACATGCACCTCGCCGTATCCTTCTGCCTTTGCCCCCGTGGTCAGAGCGGCACGTGATAATTTCATGTAAAAAACTGTTTTTCGTCTTATCTAATAAGTGGCTATTCTGTTGCTTTTATCTCCATAGCAACCGTTGCTATTTTTGTTTTCCTTTGGGTGATGAACAGATCAACGTAACTTTTAGAAGAACTGGCAAAAGTAAACTTTTGGATTTCCTAGACAATGGAGGTTTCTTATTAACCACGCCCACATTGCAAATATGTTCCTATCGTTTTGTTCATTTACTATATTGTTACCAATTGAAGAACGCCACTTTTGGAACGCCACTTTTAGAACGCCACTTTTGGAACGCCACTTCGCTAACATCGTTGAAAATTTACAAACTTTAATGCCAACATTTCTTCCCAAATAGCTTCTGAATGATGCTCAAGAGGCGATTTGTAGAAGGTGCTAAAGGTTATTTTAATGGTGAAGTCAAGATGACCTCCTCTATCTGAGGTCAAAGGTTAATGAAACTTCTATTGTGGTTATAGCCGGTGGCTCGTGAAGGAAGTTTCGGGAGCAAACTTTTCTTCCCTTATTTTGGCTAAATGGAAAAAACTGCCAAATTTCCGACTTTGCCCCAAAATGGCCGCCAAGGTGGAGATCTTTTAGGTGTGGGAACATTTTAGTGGGTTTTTGGTGGGGGGGAGATTTCTGCTCACAGGTGAAGTAGGACAGAAAAACTGTGAAAAAGCCTGTGGGCTGGTTGATCACTTCGACTTTGTTCTCTTAAAGTCTGTACATGCAAACAGAACCCATGACTACACAGTTTGATGTTCCACTTTTGCGTCGTGATGAACGGCGTGACCTGGAGCCCGGTTCACTTCTGGCCGTCTGCGTCAGACACGACTCTGTTCCAGTTAACTGTTGCACACTTTCACGTCATGCTGTTTAACGTGTTTAGGATTATTGTTCAAAACACATACACCCCGTAAAAAACGGATTTACCAACTTTTATGTAACTGATACATGTTGTATCCCTCAGCTGTCCATAGGGTGCTTCCACCTGACGGCTGGGCGGGAGAGCTTTACAGGCCAGGCAAGTGGGGATGAGGCAGGCCTAATCCTGCCCGACAACAGCGACCGGCTGCTATCCTGGCCTGTCACAACTGCTCTGAGCTGTCACCTCTGAGGCCGTCACTTTGTGGGCTGACACTCTGCACAGAACACCAGAACCAGAGGGGAAGGGAGCAGAGAACGTGGGTCTAGAGGGGAGAATTTAAACGCCAGTTGTTCTTTACATGCCACTCAGGGGACGGCGCTGCACCACAGGTGATTTATGATGGTGGATAGGAGGGACTGGGACACGTTACTCCTCATTTTCTTCTTCTGGGGAGGTAAAGCTATCTAGTCCCTTGTCCATCATCTATCAATCAGTGTAACTAAAAAGAAAATCAATAGGAATGAAATCTAACAGACATGAAGCTGTTCTCTGCTGTTTCTGGAACACAGACCTTCAGCGATCCTCTGTTCAAATCAGCCCCCATGCATCTTAATAGCATAATCAGGAAGGCACCTCTTTGTGGGTAATGACTGTTTGTTGCATCAGCTGATTACTTTCCTCAAAAAGTGAAGCCTTGTCCTTTGAAAACAGGAACAATTACAGCAGCACACAGGCCGCGCGTCTAAAAGATCAGTAAATCCAAATTAGCTACATAGAAAAGTAAACCTAAACGTTAAATAGGACTGGTAAATATTCATGTAAATGTTCAAATAAATGTTTTGCTTAAATATTAACTTTAGGTCTAAATGTTTTATCTACAAATAAGTTTTAGTCAAATAATAGAAACAGGATCACGCTGAAGTGGCCAACAGACACGTTTAACTCAAATGAAAGCTTTTAATCACCCAAAAATTACTAAAACAACTTTTTACATTTTACATTGATTTCTGATTTAGACAATAAAAATAAAATAAAACTTCAGCGTGTTCCCTTTGTTATCTAATTATGAATGAACCTATAAACATGACTATAATGTTTGTCTAACATTTATCAAGCACGTCATTATACATTTTGCACAAACTGCTTTTGCACATACCTTAATAAAACATTGTTTTTTTTTATGTTACTGCAAAGAAAGAATACATTACGTTTTTACTCTGGTTACATAAAATTGCATTTTAATAAACTGGAGGGAAAAAACACTACCTGAGCAAACCTTTAACTAATTTATTTAAAAATGATTGAAAACATTCAAATTTATTGCAGCTTTTAGATAAAAACAGCTGCAACTTCAGTTATTGTGTCCCTAAATGCATGAAGACTCTTCCACCGTTTATTTCCCACACTAACACACACACCTTTACTGATTGTTTTAACTGCTGGTTGTTTTAAAAATACCACATCCCCTCATAGAGTACTCTCCATCCCTTTGTGGGGATAGTTTCTGAATATGGAAGAGTTAATGGCCAACAAAGTGTGCATTATCTGAAACTAACGCACGACGTGGAAGCCTAAACCCTTCCACCAAGTGTGTTGATGTAGATAAATGCACACTTTGAAGGCCATTAACCTCTCGTATACCAGGGTCACTCACAAAAGAAAGAAATGGTCAACCAGTTTTTAGGACTTTATTCTTGTTATTTTTTTCAGTTTGGATCGTTTTTTTCCACAAAAAGCAGACTATTTGTTGCGTGAAGCTAAAGTTTGTTTTAAAGAAGTGATATAGAATATTT
Organism: Oryzias curvinotus; assembly: GCA_023969325.1. Classification (NCBI taxonomy): domain Eukaryota; kingdom Metazoa; phylum Chordata; class Actinopteri; order Beloniformes; family Adrianichthyidae; genus Oryzias; species Oryzias curvinotus. The sequence continues at coordinate 28,850,911 of CM043723.1, forward strand.
AAGCTATGCGACTACTCTTTTAGGCGTCCAGTTATCACAGTGTGTTATAACTTTTTAATGCACACCAAGGAGCCAATCAGAATCGAGTATTCACCCGGACCCTGGTATAAGTAAGGGTTAATGGCTGACGGAGTGTGCATTATCACTTTTTAACGCACGCCGTGGAAGCATATATATATATATATATATGCTGATCTTTCCGATGGGTTAAATAAAGCATCAGTTCAGAGAGAAAGTTCCCCTCTTACTGTCAGGTTGGGGGGGGCTGGTGAGCGTGAAGGACCCAAATATGCAGAGGCGGGAGGCACACGGTTCTGGGGCAAGGGGTTTATTAATCAATCAAATCAATCAAATCTTTATTTATATGGCACTTTCACATCTTCCAGACATCCAAAGTGCTCCACACATATAACTACACTAAAACCATAGGTACATTCAAAGAAGCACAGTAAAACGATAATAAAATCATCAATAAAAAACACTTAAAAACCTGTCTAATTCTCATTCTCTCTGGTGTTAAAAGCCAATGTAAAAAGATGCGTTTTTAACAGAGATTTAAAATCATTTAAGGATCTGGCAGATCTCACTGACAGGGGGAGACGGTTCCAGAGTTTCGGAGCAGCCAATGAAAACGCTCTGTCTCCCTTCGTCACGAGTCGAGCCCTTGGCACCACTAAAAGCATCTGGTCAACAGATCGTAGAGCTCTGCAAGGACAATGGCTCTGTAGGAGCTCAGAAAGATAAGGAGGTGCCAGACCATTTAAACATTTAAAAAGCAAGAGTAAGATTTTAAAATTAACTTAAATTAACTTAGACTTAAATACAGACAGGGCAGACAAGACACAGGTGAACATGATCAGGACAGACTGGGACCAAGGAAGTAAAACTCAAGAACATGACAAAACAGGAAACCTTTTAAAATAAAACAGGAAACAGAACTCAAACATGACAGAACAAGATATAAAGGAAAAATCAATACAAAGAAACCCAAACCATGACACTTACCGCTTGTTTATGTCCAGATGATGAAGCTAAAGGTTGTTTTAAAGAAGCCGGCGCAGTGATACAGAACATTTAAGCTAGCCGACCGGAACTTCTTTTTTCACCGTGTGGTTATTCTGTGGTATGTCACTTTTTAACGCACACCCAGCAGCCAATCAGAATAGAGTATTCACCCGAACCGTGGTATAATGAGATAAGTCCTCATCACTAGCTCATAGAGGAGTTTTACTGTATGCAAAGAGAATAAATCAAAACATTTGAGTAATTTGGAGTCAAGACATAATATATTAACATAATAATTGTATTGGATCGGTCACAACATCCAGTATTATGAATAGTTCTTGTAGCACGTTATATCACTGAAACATATGCAGTGATTTGTATTTAAGGACATTTGCTGCCTTAGTTATTGCAAGACTTTTTGACGTTTTACTCTGAATATGTCTAACGTGTGGTGTCCGTGTTGACTAGTTGTCAATAATTACACTCAGGAATTTCATTTGGGTTACTTTCTTTGTTTGTACAATTTTCTTTATGATAACCAAACATGATTACATTTTTTAATTTTAACGTTGATAGCTTATCCACGTTTATAGCTTAGTCAAACAGTACTATCTGTAATTTAATTGTGACACTTTAAAGATGTGTTGTACATGCTTGAGTATATTCCCAAACAATGCACTCTGGCCTGTCTTGGTTCTCTTTTAACATCTACAAAGCGAACAACCGCAGACTTTAGGAATCAACCGTGGAAACCAGAGACTAAACACTGCTTGTTAAAGAGAAAAAAACGGCTTAAATCTGGAGGTAGAAAAAGCTTCATAAATATATGTGGTTTCATTAGAAGATGCCAGTGCTTGAAAGACTTGAAAGACTTTTTTTATTTTTACGTTAGTCTTTCATTTATCAGATTGTCTTCCAGAAACAGAGAATGAAATCCCAGCGAAGCAACTAGAAGTGTTATTTGTTTTTTTTTTTTCCACTTCTGAGTCAACTGTGCCACATTTGTGGTGTAAAAACACTTCAAATCATCTTGAACTTGTGTCTGCAAGAATCTGAATTCATTTCTTTTTTCTATTCAGACAAATGTTTGACGCTTGAAAGCAATGGAAAATAAGAGACACCAAAATGATTGATCTGGTCCTATTTTCCTGTTTTTTAGCCAAAAGGTTTCTTAGGTTACCAACGGCAAACTGAATAGAACAGCAACAGGTTTCACCATTAATGTCTGGACATTCCAATGTTCTGCTTTCTGTGTGGCTGAAACACATTGACGGAAAGAGCTTTAAAGTCTGTCTCATTTACTTATCAAAAAAATTCGATGAGCCACCATGCCCCCCCAGAAAACTCCTGTAAATGGTGTTTAAGTCCCTGTCAATATGTACAACAAAAAGCAGCCTGTAATGTAGAGGCTACGCTGAAAAAACAGAAGTGGGGTTGTTCAATTTGTGTGTTTAATATGAACAAATTCTGTCAACTTTGAAAACATTTGACAATCTTGATGATCCCACTTCCTTTCTAGCAGTGTTCCATTTATATGTTTAACCCTCGTGCTATCCTATGGGGTCCAGATGACCCCACCCTTACATTGACGTGTTCTCCCTACCATGACAAAGGTGGATAAAGGTGGAGAGGATTTCATGTAATCCATGGACACCAGTGAAGATCACAAATCATTGAAGAACAAAGGTTCAGAGCTCTGTCTAGTGGGTCTAGATGACCCAACTCCCAATGTTGACGTGTCTAGGATAGAACAAGGGCTACACCATCTTGACGAAAAATGAAATAGTTGTTTCAGCCTTTGCCCTTCATTTGAGATGCGTAAACCACCTTAACTTTGTGTTTAGTGTTGTGTGTTCATTTATTGTCACAATGCTGAGAAAATATTGGCTTTAATTTAAATAATCTGCAATTGCTACATAATCTGCTTTTAACCTAAACGTGGAAATTTTATTATTCAACTCAAATGTTTGAAACATTTAAATGACATGTTTTGTTAATTTTAAAGAAATAATAGTGTTGCTGAAACATTTTATTGTTTGAAAAAGCCTGTTTGTGTTCTTTTTACACGCAACCGATGTCCATGATTTTATTATGTATATCCAACAGATTTATAGTGGGGAATAATATAAAACCCACACATTTTGCTTATGTTTTAATAACATAAAATAGTTAAGTAAAGTAAACACAATAAAAGTATTTTATTATTGCATAACCTAAAAATTCAAGTAATCGGAAAGGTAAATTTAAATATTAGACATAAAATGTGAAAAAAATGTTTTCAAAATATAACTTTATTATGTACAATTGATCCAAAATACTTTTTTTTTTTTTGTTCCAGTGTACGCATTTGTTTGAATTCTCACCTGCGTTGAATCTGCATTGGTCAAAGTCTGCTCTGAACAAAAATAGAAAGGCAAAAGAAGAAGACGGGTGAGAAGGAAGAGAGAAAAATAGATCAATATTTAATTATCTCCCCAGCAGAAATGTTCGGGCACTAATCAGCAGTGACTGCAAAAGATGACACCTGGAATAGCAAGCAGCAGAGCTGAGATGTCCTCTGCTTCTGCCTCCCAGGACAGTCAAGACTCTGTCAGTCTGCCTTCCTCGTCTGTTCAGTCAAACTCTCTAAATCTTTTTTTTTCTACTTTTTATTAGCTCCACTCTTTCTCTCATTAGCCCTCTTCTATCATCGTTTCCTTTCCCAGCATTCATCTGGTGTGCTCGCTGGTTTACACTCCTCCCATGGGTGTCTTCAAGCAGCTTCTTCTTGCACCCGTCTTTCCTTTCTTACTTTCAATCTTTTGCTCACTAACTACTTGTCCGGCATGACAGACCGGCAGAGATTGGACTTGTAGCGGGGAGCAGAGTTTCACTTAGCAAAATCACTGTACTTGCAGAAAGTGTCATTCACAGCAGGCATTCCAGCTGTGCGAGGAATTGGTAATCTTGCTCGGCTCTCTCCTGCTTCACGGCGAAGCTCACCCAGAGCTTATGCGCACATATCCAGCATCCCCGCTGCAGCTATGCGGCTATTCCATTTAAAATGAACCGTTAGGCTTCCCGACCATGAAAACTGTAGAGCAGCACTGAGGTGAAGTTCTTCTTTGATTTGCAAGCCCTTCACATTTCTGTTCCACAACATGCAGCCCCCATCCGCAATTCCAATTCCTCCCTCATTCAGGCAAGAACAGGACCTGGAGCCAAATGAGCTCCATTTGTAAGTTGAACAAATTTCTACATTTTGGATCTTATCACTTCAGTTGCTTCGTAACTGCTCTCGCTTCTGTGCCTGACGGGGGGGGGGTCTTTTAATATGCAGACATGGGCAGGATTTCCACTTTGATTAAATAACTACAGTCCATCTTGGGGTGGGATCAGACCAGCTACGAGGTGTGGCTACATCCGTTTGCAGCCATAAGCACTGACAGAGGCAGGTATTTAAAGTGGGGGGGGTGCCCCCTTTCCTATAGTATTGTTTGCTTTTCTGTGTGGAGAGTTCCTGCAGCTGTGTGACAAAGCAAAAGCGTGTGATATTAAAGCCTCGGGCGGCATTGCCCGCCGCCACCCTCACTGCCCCCCCCTTTGACCCACCCTCACTGGTTGAGCGACTGCTTCAGGCTCCTCACCCCGCCCCCCCCTGCCTTCACCACTCTTGTCAGAGCCGCTCGGGATCATTTTATGTCCAAATTTCCATCTTACTCTACGTTCTACTCTGCGTTCGCCATTCTGTAGGGCTGTCCGAATCTACAATTCCAAAATCACACGTTTTAGTCCAACGTAAGAAACAGGATAAAGGTCTGTTCACACCGGGACGTTTAGCGCCTCGTCACTAAACAAAGGCCACCAGTGTAAGTGTGCACACCGACGCGAAAAACGCCACGCGTAAAAGCGTCATTTTTTTAAAAACGCCTCGGGTTCGTTTTTCCGCGTCAAAAACTATACGACCAATGAGAATGGCGCTTTTGCTCACGTGTCTGGAGCTTCTGAAGTTACAGTACAACACAACTTGGGGGCGCTCAAACACAAAACTGCCTTGCTGAGCACACATACGTAATGGCGAAGACGATACACGCCAAGTTGCATCTACACTGCCGCGAAGAAGACCAAGCAGATGCAGGGCAAGATGAATGTGGAGTTGCTGGTCTCGTTGGTGTCGGAACACAAAGAAGAGACATTCTGGCAAGCGTGGAAATACTTGTGAGTGAAAAGGGTGATCGGTCAAGATGGCGACCGATGCAGAAGCAACGCTTTTTGGTTGAGTGAAGAAACTATCCTCTATCCCTTACAACTAAACTTTAACTAACAAAAGTACACGCTACAGAAATCTAAAAGAATCAAGAACAATCTCCAAGCCTTTAAGAGAAACCACATTTCTTCTAAAAACTATCTATTACTGCTGTTTGTGATCTGGGCAACGGCTAAGCTAAATCGGCTACATCGAGAACGGCTAAGCTAAGCTAAGCTGATTACACTGCAGTCTGTGAAATCCGTTCCAGCTCATCATGAAGCCAAGCGACCAAAACCCAAAGCGAAAAGGAAGAGAGCCTGCCGTCAGTGAAGAAGGTATGGAGTTCGGAGTTCCTCTTGATACTGAGAAAACAGCTAGCTCTCCAACTGCTGTTTCTGCCCCAGCTGCTGTTAGCTCTGATCATGACTACACAGCTCCAGTCTGCAGCCTGACTCTACTCCAGATACGTCAGTTAAACCTAAGGAAAAAAGGCAAAAAGCTGAAATGTCTCTGTCAGAGTTACAGAACAACATTCTGGACGCAATTAACACGCGGGCTGATAATTTAGAAGGCCTCATCAATAAAAATACCTTAAGTATTGAGGGCCTAAAGAAATCCCTGGACTTTGCCTTTGCAGAAGTTGAAACTTTGAAAGTGGAGATGAAAGAAGTCAAAACTGCAAATAAAAAATATGACCAGAAAATATCAGAACTGCAGCTTAAACTTAATGAAGCTGAAAGGTATGGTCGAAGATGGAACCTCAGACTACATGGTGTGCCGGAGGGAAACCCTGAAGACATCAAAGCCAAAGTCGTCAACATCTGCTGTGCTGGGATTCCCAGTTCTCAGGAAAAAATTACTGGGGATATCGACATAGCTTATCGTCTTGGAAAGAAGACAGGAGCAACCGACAGACCGAGGACGACATTCATCCGCTCGCTTCACATCCATATCGACCAGAGATCTTCTGTGGAGAGCAGCTAAAAGGAGCGACTACCTCAGAAATAACAAGCTGAGATTTGCTGAAGACCTGACCTCAGAGGACAAAGCACTGAGGAACAAGCTGTGGCCCATTATTGAGGCTGCAAAGAAAGAAGGAAAAAAGGCTCATTTTGCAGGTACTCGTGTCATCATCGAAGGTAAAGAAATACGTCCAGAAAACTTTCACCAATCCCAAATGGACACATCTTCTGCAGAGGCCTCCTCCACCTAGGATGCTCTGCAAGCACCATGACATGCTTGTCACGGTTTTTCACGGAGGCAAGCTTGAAAAGGTCTGATTTGTTTTGGGCTTTTGCTTTTCAAATAGTGAACTTTTACAGCTGATTTTGCACACTTTACGAACATAAATAAATAAATAGATAAAAAAAAATAAAAGACAAAGTGTATTTTCCCTTTTTTTACAAATGGCCTATTTTTTAAATGTTATTTTTGTCTTCCGTATCCTTCTTCCCTTATTTTAAACTGGCCAATTTTTTTACAAATATTTTTTGCCAAACAAAGAGATTGTCATTAATCTATATAGCTCTGCTGTCAGTAATGGGATAGAGATAGTTATTTGTTCAGTACTTGAGTTTTTTTTTACTCTTATAGTACTTTTTCTATAATTTTTTGTTTTTTTTTTTCTTTTCTTTTTTACACTGTCGTTCTCTGTTTTTTCTCTTAATGCCAGGGGGTTGAGACAGAATGTCAAGCGAAAAGCATTATTTCTTTTTGCAAAGCAACAGAAAAATGATTTCTCCTTTTTTCAAGAAACACATTCAATTAAAGATGATGTACAGTTCTGGAAGGCGCAGTGGGGTAACGATATCTGGTTATCACATGGCTCAGAAAGAGCAGCAGGTGCTGCTGTTTTGAAAAACTCCTTTAATGGAGCCATATTACATTCTGATGGGGATCCTAAAGGTCATTTCTTCATTCTGGTCCTTAATACCAATGATTCTCTTGTAATACTTGTAAACATATATGGGTACAACTCAAAATGTGAAAATGATTTGCTTTTGGAGAAATTAGAATCCCGTCTTCTACACTGGTTATCCAAATATCCAAATGCCTTGATCGTGATGGGAGGGGACTTTAATGTTGCTCTGGATGGTCTGTCAGACAGGTGGCCTCCTAGAACTAATAATTCTATGGCCTCCAGTTTAATACAATTCATGCAGAAATTTCAGTTAGTAGATATATGGAGACAAAAGAATCCTAATGTAAATTCTTTTACCTGGAGCAATAAATCCCAGACCAGCTTTTCTCGTATAGACTTTTGGCTGGTTTCAAGCTGCCTTGATGAAAATCGTATAAATGTGAAAATTCTCACCACCCCTTTAACAGATCACAAAGCTATTTCAATCCAGATCTCTTTAAATCCGAACACTTGTTACAGAAATTCATACTGGAAATTAAATAACTCTATCTTGCAACATGATAATTGTGTCCAAAACCGTTGGCTTACTAATTAAACGTTTCTGGCAGAAAGCTTTCTTAGAAAAACAGTTTGGCAGAAATTGGGAACTTCTAAAATTTGAATTATCTAAATATTTTAGAACATATGGAAGCTCATTTGCTAAAGCTAAAAGATTTGAAGAGGAAAGTTTAATCTCAGAAATAACATCTTTAACACAAAAATCTCCTGTTGACTTAAATGAAAATGAGCAAAAACACTTAATTAATCTGCAAAATAAACTGGATGATATTTACCGGAGAAAAGCTGAGGGAGCCTTTATAAGAAGCAGGAGGAGATGGATGGAGGAAGGAGAGCAGAATACTGCATATTTCTTTCGCCTTGAAAGACAAAATGCTAAGAATAGTTCAATACAAAAATTAAATATTGATGGGAATGTTACAGATAATCCTAAAAAAATAGCCAATTACTGCTCTGACTTTTACACTAAACTCTATGAATCTAAATATTGTGAAGAAACTACTAATGTCTTCTTACAATCTCTCACAGATACCAAGGTAATCGAGTCTGATTTGAAGGAATTCTGTGATCAACCATTATTGCTACATGAAGTTATATCAGCTATTGAACACCTCAAACTCAATAAATCTCCAGGCACAGACGGCTTAACCTCTGAATTCTATAAAACATTCTCTGAAGAACTTTCTCCTTTCCTCCTTCATTTATTCCTGGAGAGCTTGAACAACAACTTCCTTCCTTCTACTTTAACCCAGGGCCTTATAACATTAATACCCAAACCTAAAAAGGATTTACTCCTTATTGACAATTGGCGTCCAATCTGCCTGCTTAACAATGATTATAAAATACTTGCCTTAATCTTCGCTGAAAGAATAAAAAAGGTTTTGGATCATATTATAGATGAGACTCAGTCTGGCTTCATGCAAAATAGACACATATCAAATAATATCAGATTAGTACTTGATTTAATTGAGTCATTCAGATTATTGCCCCGACGAAAGTCTTATCCTTTTTCTCGATTTTTACAAAGCTTTTGACACAATTGAACACAACTTCATACTCCATGCGATAGATAAATTTGGTTTTGGTCCTTTTTTTAGAGGGGCTGTTAAAACCATGTATGCAGGAGGAAACTGTTCTATCAAACTTCATGCTGGGACTTCTCCTCGATTTTTACTAAAAAGAGGAGTCAGGCAAGGATGCCCCATTTCCCCTTATTTATTCCTCCTCTGTACCCAGCTCCTCACTGACTCTATAAAACTCAGCTCACTAAAAGGTATTTCATTAGCAGACCACACAGTCACTATCAGCCAACTAGCTGATGATACCACCCTGTTTCTAAAAGATCATTCTCAGGTACCGTTAGCTATTAATCTGATCAATAATTTTTCCGCTGCATCTGGACTCTGCTTAAACATAAAAAAATGTGAATTATTCGCTCTTAAACACTGCAATGTCCTCTCAATCTGCAATATTCCAGTGAAAGAGTCCATCACCTACCTAGGAATTACCTTCTCTAAAGATAAAAAAGCCAGATGCCAATTAAATTTTGACCCAATTATTAAAAAAACACAGACAAAGCTGAACCAGTGGCTCCAGAGAGATTTATCATTGAGAGGCAGAGTTTTGCTAACTAAAGCTGAGGGAATTTCTCGCCTAACGTACGCGGCTTTATCCCTCAATGTTGACAAAAAAGTTCTGAAATCCATTGACAAAATGCTATTTAACTTTATTTGGAGGAACAAAAACCATTATATTAAAAAAACTGTTGTAATGAACACTTACGATAAGGGTGGTCTTAACTTTCTAGACTTCTGTACATTAAATAATACCTTTAAAATAAATTGGCTGAGACATTTTATTAAGAATCCAACTTCAATCTGGAATTTCATACCAAATTACATTTTCTCCAAATTAGGAGGCATAAACTTTCTTTTATTCTGTAACTATAATGTACAAAAGATCCCAGTTAAGCTTTCTTGCTTCCATAAACAAATGTTACTTTCCTGGTCACTCATTTACAAACACAATTTTTCTCCACACAGATACTACATATGGAACAATAAAGACATTACTTATAGACATAAATCTTTATTTTATCCATCTTGGTTTAATCAAAACATCCTTTTGGTCCATCAACTGTTTAACTCAAACGGATCTTTAATGTCACATGAAGAATTCTGCTTTAAATATTCCATCAAAATACCAAAAACTGAGTTTAACATTGTTTTGAAAGCAATTCCTAAATGTATTACTATCTTATTCAAAAGCTCATCATTGCAGAGTCCAACCTTATTACCAATTGATCCAACTAAAATAGAAATAGGCCAAATCTGTTTTTCTTCTTCACGTAACACAAACCGTCGTATACGCTCACTCTTCCAGAAGGATGTTGTTTCCATTCCCTATGTAGTTCCTTATTGGAATAATTTAGTTTATCATTTAGAATGGAAAAAGATCTGGAATCTACCAGCAAAATACTTTTTAACCAATAAAGTGAAAGAAATCTCATTCAAACTAATCCATAAATTCTATCCATCCAAACTATATCTGCAACGGTTCAAAGATGATATTGATGTAACCTGCTCTTTTTGTCATGAACACCCTGAAGATGCTGTACATTTGTTTTGGTCATGTTCCTTTTCCACCACTCTCTGGTCTAAAGTTTGTCATTTCATCTCCACCCACATTGACCCAGACTTTCGCCTGTACTTAGAAAATGTTATGTTTGGCATCACCCACTGTCCATCTCATAAAAAAGAACAGTTGTACATCATTAATCTTTTATTATTCTTATGCAAATGGCACATTCATAAATCAAAAGTTACGAATCATACCCCTCATTTCTCAGTCTTTATCAGTGAGCTCAAACAATACATTAAGACAATAAGAAACTCTGACAATAAGAAAGCCATCAAAACATTTGATCTGTGTGTCAATTTCAATGTATCTGTGTAAAATGTAATAACCCCCTGGCTTGTTCCTTTGTTGTTCCTATTTGCTATCTAGCATTGTTTTGTATTGAATTTTACATTCAATAAAGTTTTTGGAAAAAAAAAAAAAAAAAAAAAAAAGCTTTGTTTGAATTTAAAAAAAAAAAAAAAAAAAAAAAAAAAAAAACTTGTGAGTGAAAAGTGAAAAGCGACTTTAAGAAGCGTAAAGTTGCGCATCGCCACCTACTGTACTGGGGGTATTTCTGTTTTACATTAGGCGCCATCTAATGTCAGGGAATGAAATTGCACGTTTGCTCGGCTCATCGTCAGCGGAAATCGCCTGGGTGTGAACACAAAAAAAACACTGGCGAATAACGTGCGCCGATATTTGTCCCGGTGTGTACGGGCCTTTAGGCTGAAGTTATGCAGGTAATTATGTTCCAAAACAGACGAACTTGTAGATTTAAAATCTAGTGCCCTAAAAATTTCCCAGAAGTCTCTGCAAAAAACCTGTGTGCATCGATGCTCACTAGATTGACCAAGTTAGACCACAATGCATTGCTTTTGAACAATTTTTGCCCCAAAATGTATTTATTCTGACATAGCTAATCTCTACTTTTCCAAATGGTGGCCTTTCTGTTGGTTAACCATGCGGCATCAAGTTTTCTTTTTCCATATTGTGTGAAAATGTGAAAATCCCCAAATGTTGCACTTTGCCCCAAACCCTGTAGGTTGTGCCGTCCTATAATTATTTCAAAGCATCTTTTGGAAATCCCTGACACGCGTGTTTTGATTTATTTATTTGAGCCCAGTTAGAGATTTTGACCCCTTTTATTTTTTGCATAGTTTATCTTGCTGTTTTGTCTTTTTGTTTGTTTGTTTGTTTGTTTGTTGGTGGGGGGGGGGTCTTTCACTTTGTCAACAATTCATTTTCACCAAGTACTTGGTGTGCGTTCATTTGAATATGTGGCAGAGTCGAGGGTTTTGCTGAAAGGCGCAGCTAGAAAGAATGGAGAAAACAATCTGGGTTCTTGCAGATCAGGACTGCTGCAGCACATAAATATATGAGCTTTAGCCCTAAAAAACAACAACAACCAAAAAACTATTCACTTGTCTGTGTGACATTATTTAAACAACTGATACACATGGTTTCATTTTTAAGCATTTTACTCTTCAATGCTTGACATTGAGAAATATTACTCACATAACAAAATAATTTAAGAAGTTGACTCAGTACTAACTTGATATATCAGCCAGTGATGCAAGGTAGTATAAACGAGACAGCTTTCTCCTGTTTGTCTCCAAAGAATAATCAGAAATTAAACACAAACTCTACAAATGTCTAGTTAAAGTTTGGTCAAAATGTGGTAAAAAGCAGGAAGGTGGTCCAAAATGAGGCTGGATCAGAACTTCTGATTTAGAGGAAGGAAGGATTTGAGCTTTGCTCATGATGCGCTACTTTTCCTTTAGCTTTTACACAAACACAAAATAGGAAAAAAAAAGAGAACTGAATTATTCGGACTATGAGTCGCTCCCAAGTATAAGTCGCAGCAGTCAAAAAATGCATGATAAAGCTCAAACCATCAGATATAAATATAATTTATTATACATAATAGAATTTTTTATATACGACTAAGAAGAAACCATCATTTCTAGCAGGGATGGGAAACTGCAGGCCTTGAGGCCACATTCCTGCATGTTTTCCAGCATACTGCGCTCTGACATGTTCCAATTGGCTGGACACACCCAGTCATAAATAAGAGCGCGGGTATCTGGAAATCATGCAGACACACCCTTACGCCTGAGCTGCCCATCCCTGATAAATACAGCAAGCCGCACTGGAGTTTGGGACAAAAGTGCAATTCTTCTAAACAACTCAGCTAAGCCCAGTGCAATGCTCCTTTCACACCCACTGCCATCGAACCTTTAGCATCTTAGTTCATAGTATTTATCCTCAATGCTACATGGAAGCATTGAGGATAAATACTCTCATTTACAATGCAGAGAAGACGTGATGGTGATGGGATAGTTCACGCTCTTCTAGGTGCCAATGCCGTCAGGATTTTCATTTACACAATAGGCAGATTAAATAAAAAGTTTAAATAAACTACTAATAGATAAGAACTTAGCTATGACACCTTTGTAGGTGAAAGTGATACAACTGTCAATTTTTATGTAAACAATTTATTGTCAACATGTGTTCATTCACTTTATCATGGACTTGGAAGACATCAATGCAGGGAATCAACGAGCCTCAAGCTGAATACAGATGGTAGAATTTCCCGCACAGGTATCCTAAAACTTTCATCCTCAGAATGATGGAGTCATAAAAATATTTCATGTCATCCTGCTGTTGCTGGGAGGCTTCTGTGGTTTAGTTCAGCTTTTTGGTTCACCAGCAAGAAGGCCAAACCCTGTCCCCCACCCCAATGTGGAGGGACCTGACCCTTTCGTCCACTGGGGTGAACTCCAACACCCGGAAGGCTCGCTGCCTCTCATCATGTGCAACTCAAGAACGGTGGAGAGTCCGACCCCTCTCGTGGAAGAGCGTTTCAGAGTCTGGACTATAGGTAGAAGTGAGCCAAACTATATGTGGCCGGTGCCTGTCAACCTCCTGCACAAGCTCAGGCTTCTTCCCTCCCAGAGGGGGACGTTACATGTCCCAACAGCCGAGTTCCAAGACCGGGTTTTAGACCAGCGAGGCACTCGTCTTTGGCTGCCACCCAACCCCATGGCTCTGCCCGATTTGGATTATGATTAGGGGTCATTAGAATGGAAGTTTTTACATGTGCATGTTAATATACATATTTTCCAGTTAATTCATGACTAATTATCCTGAGTTTGATTCATATCTTTTATACATTTCTGTTGTCTTGTTTAGCTTTATTTTATTCTAATTGCTTGAAATAAACCTTTTCAAAGAATCCAAAACCGCAACTTGTACTCCAAAAGATAAACATCGCATTTCCATCTCCCTTTTACTGCTCAAATATAGAATGTTAAGATTTTTCATTTTATTAAACAAGTGAAACTCTAAAAACTGTCAAACCTTTTCTGCACTCTGAGAAAAGGCAGCAAGGACATGGGGAAGTCAGCCACCTGTAAGCAGATTGATGATGCTGTTGATTAAAATCCTCTTTATCTTGTTTACCACTTTGGAGGTCTACAGGCTTCTAATCCAGATAACAATACAGATGAGAGCAGCGGCTGGTCCTTGTTAGTGTTCTTTCAGGCTGCTCATTCCTCTTTTCTTGCTTCTCACCAAGAGGCTACTGCTCTTCGAAGAAGATGAATGGGAGCCAGCAGCTCCACCCATATCATCATGCTCTCTGCCCAAGGACTGGCTCTTTGAGCAGCACGGCTGCTGTCAGTTTCCATAGATCTGTCGGCATCATATTTCACCTTTTTATGGAAGCAGCACTCCATGGAGTCAAAGTATTGTATTATCAGACTCTGTTATTGAGTTATGTTCCCCTTACTGGCTTGCACCCTTAAATGTATGCTTTTATATAACATGACAGAGTCTTATGTGCAAAGGTTTTTATAACCACTGATCATTTCCTGATCATTAAAGCATCAATAAGGTGAAAAAGGACTGCGGTTTTTTCCTACTGGTGTATAAAATATAGTAATGCAACATCTATCTTCTCCAAGATCAGGCGAGGCTGACACTCAGCAGAAATCCAAGTAAATTTCAGCTATTTTCTTCTAAATAAACCTAAAGACTTTAGTTAAAATGCATCACAAATATAAAGAACATGACATAAACCTTTTTTTTTTTTTACATAATTCTGGAAACTGAGCTCCTTCAAAGTTTCCATGTGAAGTTCTGGCTCTATATTTATTTTCTGTAAAGTAAAATCTAAGGTGTTTTTTTTTCTGCTAACAGATATTTGTAGAAATAAATACTATAGCTCACATTAAATCGTGGCCCACATCAATGCTTGATTCTAATTGGCTGCAGGGTGTCCATGAATGTTCTATATCAGTGCACAGGATCAACGCCACTCGAAACAACGTAGACTTGGAACGTAGGTGGACAAACATGATTCCACTGTTTATCACAACAGCAAGACGGTAGAAAAGACACATGAATTTAGCTTCTTTTAACCTGTTTGATCATTTTGAAAACTGGGCTGCAACAGAAGAGAAAGAGAGAGGACAACCAACCAGGCTGTGGCCTGGAAACAATGATCAACTGGTACTAAGGGGACCACACCATGACACCACCACCACCAGCCTGAACCGTTGATACAAGGCAGCATGGATCCATGCTTTCATGTTGTTGATGCCAAATTCTGACCCTACCATCTGAATGTGGCAGCAGAAATGGAGACTCATCAGACCAGACAACATTTTTCCATCTTCTATGGTCCAGTTTTGGTGAGTCTGTGTGAATTGTAGCCTCAGTTTCCTGTTCTTAGCTGACAGCAGTGGTACCCGCTGTGGTCTTCTGCTGCTGTAGTCCATCTGCGTCCAGGTTGGACGTGTTGTGTGTTCAGAGATGCTCTTCTGCAGACCTCAGCTGGCACCAGTGGTTCTTTGAGTTCCTGTTCTATCAGCTGGAACCAGTCTGGTTATTCTCCTCTGACCTCTGACATCAACAAGACATTTCCGCCCTCAGAACTGTCTGGATATTTTCTCTGTTTAGGACCATTCTCTGTAAACCCTAGAGATGGTCGTGGGGGAAAATCCCAGTCGATCAGCACAATCTGGAATCCTGAGACCATTCTGTCTGACACCAACAACCATGTTGCGTTCAAAGTCCCTTCAGTCACTTTTCTTCCTCCTTTTGGTGCTTGGTTTGAACTGCAGCCACTGTACCTCGTCTTTCATTTAGCTTCCGCACCGCTTCTAAAAATACTGAAACCCAGCACCATAATAAGTGTACGCGACTGGCTGCGTCATGTCATGTGACACTGTGACGTCATGAAATGAAGGGCCGTGATTGGCTGACCGCCCCATGTGACGTATTTCCAATATTTCCCTTTGTGGGCATAACATGTATGTGTATCTATCTATCTATCTATCTATCTATCTATCTATCTATCTATCTATCTATCTATCTATCTATCTATCTATCTATCTATCTATCTATCTATCTATCTATCTATCTATCTATCTATCTATCTATCTATCTATCTATCTATCTATCTATCTATCTATCTATCTATCTATCTATCTATCTATCTATCTATCTATCTATCTATCTATCTAAGAAAATTGATCTAAAAATTGAATTTCTGAGTATTTCTTTATTATTGAGTTGTGATGAAAAGCTACAGCTGGGAAAATCTTGTAGCAGTAATGCAGAAACTACAATTGGCGGGCCACAGTCTCCCTGCTCCGCTCCTTTCCGATGCATCCACTTGCAGACAAATAAATGTCTTTGTTTTCCACAGGTGAGCTGGATAGGCCAGCTGGGTAGCTCCAATCATTTTTGTTGTCACTGCTAATGTTAGGTTGGTGGTGTGAGGGGTTGTAAGCTAGCGGCAGAAAAGGGTAAACAAAAGGATTATAGGGTGTAAGTGAAGGTTTGCTCTTAGCCAGCGGTCCCGACCCACAACTCAGAGGCAAAATTCAAATGAACTCCTGCTGCTCTGCAGAAAGTATGTCCTAAAAAACGACACAAGTTCTTCGTTTTTGCCAAAAAAAGCAGCATAATGATAATTAAAAAAAAGACCACTGGGAAAGCTTTAAAAATAGATCAAAAGGTGATTGGACTTTAAACACATTCCTGTAAGCTTGAACAGATCATTTTGCACTTGCATAGAGAACCGTAGCATTTGTCTGCTCACTAAGTTTTCAGAGCTCAGGCCCTCTGCAGCATCTCCACATTTTCTTCACCGTAGTGAATGAGTGAACGAGATAAGAGCTTTTTGAGGCAAATGGACCTTATCAAGTGGACAGAAAGGTTGTTCAAGGTTGATCTCTCAGAGGCAGCTCTGACAGCGGACAGCAAGCCAATCAAGCTGTCTTACAAATACCCAAAAAGCATCCACGCACACACTCACACAACTGGAGCCAAAGAGCAACTCAAGAGACAGAATTACCATACCAGACTTCTCTTTCAATATTTCATGTTACTGCATATTTCTTCTGACACTCAGACAACCATCTGCGGCCTGATGGTGGGTGTAAAATTGGTCTGCAATGAAGGAAGAGTAAGTGTGTAGATGGAAGTCTCTCCCGTCTGCACAGAGCCTCTGGGGGATGTGAAGACAGAAAGAAACCTTTGGCCCCAAAGGGAAGTCCCAATACAGCTGCTGACTGCCTGCCTGCCTGCCTGCCTGCCTGCCTGCCTGCCTGCCTGCCTGCCTGCCTGCCTGCCTGACTTCCCTGACTTCCCTGACTTTCAGCCCACACACTTACCATGAAAACAACCATCGCTTTTGGTGTGGTGTGCAAGAGGGGGCAAGCAATGACCACTCAGATATAGTCAATTTCATGCCTAAGGCCTTAATTTGGACCATAATGAGGACGATGACTGGCACACTGCATCTTCCATGTTTAATTAATACTGACACCACGCTCTTAGCAGAAAAGTGTATTAAGGTGTGTGCACCACTGTAGGTGAAGAAAAGCAACAGCAGCTTTGCATACTAGTTAATGGTCCCTCATTTGCCACATAGGGAGGACAATCTTCTTCAATGTCACCTACACAGTCTTAAGAAGCCCTCAATTAACTTATTAGCAATTCTGCAGAGCTTAACATGGGTGCTAATGAAGGGAGTTCGGGGAGGAAATTAACTTAGGAAATAGGAATGTTGCAGCTAGCAGTCGTCCTCCCCGTTTCTGAAGGGGTCAAAGTAATAAGTTGCATTTTCTATATAAGTGTTATGATGTCTTGCTTCCACATTACAGGCTAAACTAATCAGATTTTTTGTAACATTGGATGTTAATGTAGGTGAGTTTTCCAGCAAAAATGCACCATGGGGAAATGTGGCATCTAATGGAAGTTGGGGACCCTACATTCGTTTTTTTTTTTCTCATCACATTTTTCAATTGAGATCAACCTGGTGAACAGATGTGAATAATTATTAAACCCAAACATGTGGAAACAAATTTCCTACTTTCTCTCTTGCTGTAGGCACCATTATAGAACCGTTTATGCGCTTTAAAAATATAGAAGCATTTTCTACTAATTTGTCCTAAAAGTTAATACTTCATTTAAGTCAGAGGTCAAGTAATTTAGGAAATGTCACTCTGTAAAATATACTAACAGGTTCTCAGGGGTGGGGATTGGCAAAAAAAAATTTCTATTTTATTTATTTAGGTCTGCTGGAGGTATTGTCCACTTAGCCTACAGTTCCAGTTTCTGGTCTGACTCCTCCCCCATGAGCGCATATATACCAGCTCTTAGACCAGCTAATTCAGATTGACAAAGCCTCTTGGATAAGAGGCTAAACCTACTACAATGGAACCAACCTGGATGAATGAGAGTCTTCATAGACAACTCTTAATGAACACATGCTAATAGGAATTTGTCAGTTCACAGCAGAAGATTTTTACACACAGATGCCGATTTTTGCTGCACAAGTTTTCACATTCTATTTTACAAGTTCTCACATCAAATCTACAAGCTCGTCCATTTAGACACAATTTTAATTTCACATTTATCTCTTGGTCCGTGAGATAATTCAGAGACTTTTTTTTCTTACAATGATCGTGTTCTATGGCCTACTTCATCTGAAAGATGGCGCTTTCAGCGGTTCTTGGATGTCCCTGTAACCCAGTTTGATGACTTGCTGCCCCACATTAGTCCAAGGAAAGAAAAAAAATAAAAACAAAAATAATAATGTCTTGATGTAAATAAAAAACAAATATAAAGTTTAGGAGGAGACCGATTCTTCTCCATGTTTGTTTTGGACAGAACTTCTTCTTCTGCGTTGCTGTCAGTAGCAAATACTGATACACAAACCTGCAGTGCCCTCTAGCGGTGGTTAGCGGGAAACAACTGTTATTGTTAGGGGGGAAAAGTTGCACCAATGTTGCAGTGGCAATAAAGGTAATTCGTTTAATAGAAAAATCATGACAAAACAGCAAGCAAAAAAAAAAATATGACCTGACAAGGAAAACTGAAAACAGATTCCGTATAAAGACGGTGTGACTGACAGAGGGGGAGCAGAAAATAACCAAAACCAAGAACACAAGTGAAAAACCAAACAGAGCAGTTAATCCTCACAGTACCCCTCCCAAAAAAGGCAGATTCCAGATGTCTCCAAACATGGGAGGAGGCAACAGAAGTGAATAGAACAAAAACAAGACTGTTCTGGTTCAGCCAAACAAATGGGAGAGGTATCTGAGAGCCCTTCCTCCAAAGCCACGACCGGGAATAGAGGAGAAGCAGTGTGGGTGACCCTCCACAGGACAGGGAACATAATTAAGGGGAAGGACCGGCAAGTATCCACAGAAACAGATCACAAGCCGTACCAGCAACCCACTTCAAGGTCATGTTAGTGTGGCCCCGGCGGTCCCCCCTCCAGCACGGATAGGGCAATGAAATGATTGACAACCCAAACCTGGTGTGACTGACAGGGGAACAACTCATAAAATGAGCAAGATCAAAACAAAGACCAAAACTGGCTAAACTAAATCCAAGAGAATGAGCCTCACGATTCACTGTTTACATTTTAGTTCTTCATTTTTCCAGCATTCCTTAACAGCTTATTTCAACTTTAATAAAACAGCGATTCATCTAACAGTGAAATAACTTCTCTGGCATTTCTGTGGTAGTCTGGGTATATTTTAGGCCTGCTTGATCTGCTTTCTCATTTACACCTACTTGGTTTCAACACTGACTGTTAGATTTTGGTTTTACTGTTGTTTCACATTCCTCTTACGCTTCAGTCTCTCTGACACACAGCGGTCCACCGAGATCCCAAAAAGGTGGAGAAGGGGCTCCTGCTGGGCACCTCTTTGAAAGTGATAACAACTGAGAAGACACAGTATTACAGCTGTGAAACCGCCTCATAAGTGTTCCTTTCTCAAGGTTGAAAGATGTGTCTGTGCAGCTATAAACATGGCAGCAATTCAGGTGACTGGATTTCCAATTGAGCTTTCTTTCTGTGTCACACAGCCACTTCGTACATTTTTCACATATGAAATGTAAGTCTTTGGTGATTCATGCGTGATCTACATCATTCATACATGTTCCTTGTTTTTGTCATCCGCACAGATTTCCATCAAGGCTTTCAGCCGACGGGTTAAGCAGGCATATTTTATGTAGGCTATACACAATTTTTATCGTAAATCTTACTCAATTGTGCAAGCTTTTTGTGAGATGCATAGACATAAATGCGTCTTTCCACGACCGTTCCAAGTCTGTCTAATGGACTTTTCACTCATGAACCACTGATGTCTAACTTTTGTATCACGTATACAGATCACATTAAAATTACATAATAGATGCATGAATGCAAAATTAGCTACCAAATGTCACAAACCAGTTCAGATATCCCGGACGAGCCCCCAATTAATGTTACACCCCTGTCTAGGGGCTTGTAAAAGTATGTGACATAAGGGATAAAAAGGAAAAACTAAATTCAGCAATGACTCGAAAACTCTCACGAACACCCAGGCTGAAATTAAGCCTGGAATTTATTGACAAGGAAAACTCAAAACTATACAAAACCACCAAACCAAATCACAAGGACAAAAGCCTCTAACAATCTATCAATCACTCTGCTGCTGCCAGCTGGATGAGGGGGGGCTCCAACAGATGAAGTGGCAGTTTTTAAAGCTGAGCTGGAAGCCCACAGCCAATCAGGAGCTCCGGACACTGTGGCATCCAATCTGGACACTATAGGAGGGAAAGAAAAAAGGAAAGACAGAACCTCCCACTGCAGCTGGAAACCAAAGAAAACAGACAGAGGGGATGACATGAACACTGCAACGCCATAGGTACTTAACACAGTTTGCAGGTTGTGCCAGTCGGAGCCTAATTTATTATAACTTTATGTAGCTCCAGAAGACATCGAGTAAACTCTAAAGACTCAATGATGCAAATGTAAACAACACGGTTTCACGATCAATTCTACAAACCAGCATGGACTGAGCAGTCTTACATCGAACTCGGAAGTAACGTGGATTGCTGTAATACTCTCTATTGCTGTCTAGAGGAACTTTGAACTTATACTCATTTTTCCCTTTGGCATAAAATAAAATTCTGCTTTATGTTGTTGTTACTTTCTTACTTTCTTCTTTGTTTGCTTGTTTGATTGCCAGAAGAGCTGGAAACTGACTCTGAATCTGTGCCAAATCACACTGACATGTGACAGGATAAGGCTTCACCAGAGTGACAGCACGCTGGTGAAACAGAACACTAAAACTGTAGTGCAGAAGCAAGGAGTTTGTTCTTTTTTGTAATATTTAAAGTCTAAGTTAGCCTGATAATAGTTGATGTAAACAGTGTGATTATGTTATTTTACATTAATGCCTGAGTTAACCATGGCAGCATACAGCTGTAACTCCTCTGATCACACCTCTGTTCTCTGCTGTGACTGAATCCGTCACCTGTTATGCTCAACATTTGCTGCAAAATTAGTTTCTATGCAAGCTCAGTCAGAGAAAATGACAGAATGACTGCCATAAACATCCAATATACTGGTTAAAGTCAAACCATGAGCTGCCCCCCCCCCTTCTTGATGCAAACATCCCTCCCTTTACTTGATGCTCAGCTCAGAGTTCTGCTTCCTCAGTTTTGAGCGGCAGAAATAAGCCGCTTAGTTCTTAACATTCAAGTCCAGACCCATTTAAAGCCAGAACTGACAGGACATGCTGGAGCTTGGGGCTGTTTCCACAGCTGTTTTTTATTTACTTTCTCCATTGTCAGGTTTTATGCAAAATTCATTTTCTCTCAGTGACAAACTGAATGCACAGAGACCTGGAGATCTGAGAGATGACGGCTGAAAGGCGGATTTTCTGTCCGTTTTAAGACTGACCCATGTAACGTGTGTGTTAAATCAATGAATTCAGTTTTACTTTCACATACTATTTTAGGTTAAAAACTTTAAGACAGCTTTAACATGTAAGAAATGTCGCAAAAAGAGACATTTTTATATTTCTAAAGGGAAAACCAGGGGGAGACTGGGATATTTAGCTTAAAGAAGCATCCATCCATTTTCTTTTACTCGTCTTGTACCAGATTGCGTTAGCAGCAAAGATGCCCGACTCTCATCTCTCCAGCCACTTCCTCCAGCTCCTGAGGGAATCCTGAACCCTTCCCAGGCCAGCTGAGAGGCGTGTCCTGGGTCTTCCCTGGGGTCTCCAACCAGTAGGACATGCCTGACACACTTCCTCAGGGAGGCATCCAGACCAGATACCCGAGCCACTTTGGAGGAGCACCGGCTCTACTCCGAGCTCCTCCCCCTTTCTCTAAGGGAGCGCCCAGCCACCTTACGGAGGAAGCTCGTTTCAGCCGCTTGTATCCAGGACCTGGTTCTGTCAGTCATGACCCAGAGCTCATGACCAAAGGTGAGTACTGGAACAACTGAACTAACCGGTAAATTGAGAGCTTTGCTTTCTGGCTCAGCTCTCTCTTCACCACCATACAGTGACCGCATAACGGCGAATGCATTGAACACTCCAGTCCAATGTGTGGAAACTCTTTGAATAAAGTCATGTGACCATCCAGTGTCTAGAATGTTCTAAGAATGTTCCCTTTGGATTCTCTGGATGTGGAAAAACAACAGTGGTGAACTTCAGGAAACTAACATGTGAATGGATCTGACATTCATTCTAGTTGACTTGTTTGTTTGGACACAGATTTCATTTAACTTGATGATCTGGAAGAAATCCAAGAATCTGGAAAACTTCTCTGTTCACTAGCAGGAATTTCTGTCTGAGTCTCACTGCTGGAAGTTTGGATCAAGAGGATCTGGATCCACTGTAGGTCTGAAGATCGGATTATTCCGAATTAACCATGACGACTATGAATTCTAATTATGATATGAATTTGATTGTTAAATCATTACATCCCTAACTGGTCTCCATCATAGAGGACTGAAACTGCTTAAGGAAATTTTCTTTTTTTCCAACAGTTTTGACAGCTCCTCCATGTTTTTCTGCGTCTCTCTGTGATGACTTAACTTGAAGGTTTTAGACGATATGTCACTGTTGAGAAAATGAAGCGTTGCTCCGGTTTGCCCGTATCTTTATTCCAAATAATGCTAGACGTGTTTCACCGGAAACAGCAACAATTACAACGATAGCAAAATGACTGTAGAACAAAAAATAAACACAAACACATCAATGGGCTTTTTCATTCTCCTCCCTCTGTTCCTTCTAAACCAGCGGTGTCAAAGTCATTTTCACCGAGGGCCACATCAGCATAGTGGCTGTCCTCAAAGGGCCAGATGTAACTTATACATGTAAATGGTAAATGGCGTATACCCATACAGTCACAGTCCGATTCACCCATGCACACACACACTTTCACACACACATTCACACACACATTCACACACTGGTGGCGGCTCCGCTGCCGAAAACTGGCACCAACCTCCCACCAGAGGCAAGGTGAGGTTCAGTGTCTTGCCCAAGGACACTTCGACACATGGGCGTGCAAGACGGGAATCGAACCTGTAATCTTACGATCATGGGTCGACCGCCCTACCGCTGCACCACGGCCGCCATGTAACTAAATGTGATGAATAAAAGTAAATATAACTACTCCTTAATGTTAAATAACTCATTATTTATTTATTATAATTGTTTAAAGTTACAATTACAGTTGCATAGAAAACACGTTTGCTTGTTACGCTATCATAAATCCTTTTAAATTCGATTCTGTCAGCTTAGGTTATATGGACAGTGTTTAAGTCATAATGTATAGTTGCCCAATCCCATATTTCAAGTCTGATTCCCCCAAGATATGAATAAATACAAACAAGAAATTAAAACATTTATGCTCTCGAGGGCCACATAAAATGACATGAAGGGCCACATTTGGCCCCCGGGCCTTGAGTTTGACACGTGTTCTAAACGTTTTCAGTCACATCCCTTCTTCACTGAAACTCTGTAAGCTCCGCCTTCCCTGTTTTACTGCATCTTTTTTATTCGTCCCTCTCTTATCCTCTCCCCCTGTAGGCAGCAACCATCGTGCACAAAGGGATGCAATGCTTGTAATTGGCTCTCCTCTGTCACTAATCAGATCACAGTCGGGTCTAAGAGAGCGTTGGCGATTACCCATAACCCCCAACCTCACAGATCAGGAGAGAAGTCCATTGAGAGCTAAAGACAAACAGAGAAAAAGGTTCTTTTTTGTTTTTCATCGACAGACTGGCCTTTTATCTTTTGTACTTTTATTAAACATTAGATTAAAGGAATCTCTCTTAGATTAGGTTAGAAAGATTAGAGCGGGCTTTAAAGGGAGCAACTACACCATTATTAAAACATGTACCATCAAATACCTTTCTCCTTCTTCCCTGCTTCCATTCCGTCGGCGAGCCTCGTCTTTTTGTAGAGAAATAAAGGCTGATTTGATCTTTGAGCCTGTGAGCAATTGACTTGAGATTGCTTTGGGCTTCTCAGACACTCCATCGACCCTCCATTCTCAGTGAGGGGTCACACTTGATGTGGTCCTTTATTAGCTCAAATTAGACCTCTGTGTC
Organism: Oryzias curvinotus; assembly: GCA_023969325.1. Taxonomy (NCBI): domain Eukaryota; kingdom Metazoa; phylum Chordata; class Actinopteri; order Beloniformes; family Adrianichthyidae; genus Oryzias; species Oryzias curvinotus. The sequence goes on from CM043723.1 coordinate 28,875,106, forward strand.
TCCAGGAAAGGAACATCCATCTCCTTATTCATTTGTTCTTCTTGTCCCATTTATTTACTTAGTTGGCTGGGCAGTGTGCTGTTTGGTCAGAGAGCATTAGCTGCCTCAGGCAGGGACACAAATAACATCTTATGCACATTAGATACAAATCACCAATGGGGAGTGAAGGTCAGAAAACAGGAAATAGGTGAAGCTAGAGCATGAGAGGACGGAGGGAAATGCGAAGAACACGGCGCTTCAACAGCATTCCCTTAACGTGGCGTAAAGGCGTTAAAAGTGCGAGTGTTGTTCTTCACTTTGGTTCTTTGAGATTTTTCACCCTTTGCCAAAACTCATTTCAGCTTCAGTGTGGGATATTTAATTTCTGATGGGGGATCAGTCTGAAACTCTTGACAATCCCTTCAAGGATGAGCGCTTCTCCATTATTTGAGAATTGACTGCAGAAAAGACAGCAGCAGAGCTGAATGAGGTAATTCTAACAATGGTAAAAGCATATTATGTTTTACATGTGAAGGTTCTGCCTGGAAGACGTGACTGGAAAGGAGTGTCACAGCAGCAAAGCATGCGGGCTAAATGGGAGAGTGGCCTGTGTCCGAGTGATGAGTTTGTCCTAAATACTTAATGATGCTTGATAATGTAGCCTTCAACAAAGAGAGTTTTGCTCATTCATAGTGTGTGCTGTGCATTAAGTTTTAATCTGTGAGGAAATTAGCACCCTTAACAATTGTTGGATGATTGCAGGGAACCAGAGTTCAATATTCTCATTTGAAAGAAAGCAACAAAAAAAAAAAAAACTGTTTGATGCCTGCAGAAGCTGTTATAAAGGCTTTGGTGGTGACTTATACATGTAGTATCTTTTCCAAGACTTTTGGAACATCTGTTGTAAATGTCAGTCTGTGAGCAGCTGTCTCAAATCAAATCAAGACTGTTTGAAGTCCCACTCCAAGGAAAACTGGGTTTTTGGTGTTTTTAACATGACGGAGGGGACATATAAAAAGAAAATTACAAGTAAAATTGTAGTATTATTCAAATTGTTGTGAATCAGGAGCAAACCAAAAAAAGGATTTTTGAAAAAGCTTGTAGTTGTTATTTACAAACTACAATCTGCAGCCCACCAGCTGCCATTCTGATTGTCCACTGTCAGACAAATAGATCCATCCATCTTTGTTTTCCTTGTCTGAGCTGAAATCTGGATCAAAAAGCTCCAAACTTTCTGCCATTTTTGTTATACTGCTAATGTGGGGCTGTATTCTAGCAGGAGACAGTGCAAACAAAGAGATAATGGTAAATGAGGGCGGGCTTACCTCCACACCAACAGTCCCGCCCACAACTCATTTGTGAATTCCTGATGAACTTCTGCCGCTCTGCAGAAACTATGTCCTAGAAAACGACGAAGCTTTTGGAATTTTGGCTCAAAACAGCATCATCACGATTACAAGACGACTGGGAACGCTTTGAAAAATAGATCAAAAGAGGTTTAAAGTGGGACTTTAACTCGTCATCCTTGTGGCAGAGATAAGCTGCATCATTATGTTTATGTTTTTTGTAAATTCCCATAATTAGTTTCTCTGAACATGCAAAAGCCTGTACACTGCTGCTGCAAAAATCACATTTTCCAGGTTGGAACCAATAAAGTTATCTTAGTTTAGCTTAGCTTATCTTAGCTTATCTCAAACTTTATTTGAATGGCACTTGTCATACCTGGTAACACAATGTTTCAGCTTTATATTTAGAACAAGACCCCCTGCTGCTGCGGGGGTCTTGGTGTGGGGATGGCTGGACACTCTCCCTCCTTCTTTTCACATTCCATCATCCATTTAGAAGAACATAAACACTCACCTGAGCACAGGTGTTAGCTCACCTTTGCACTAACAGTTTGCATGACTGAATGAAATATTTCACACCAGTTGGTCTGAAGGCATGAGTATGCGTGTGTGAACGATATCTGTATTGTGTTCATGTTGACATGTGGACATTTTTGGAGCCAACAGGTGTGTTTATAACAGTTGAGTGTGTGTGTGGACAGGCGCCGCCCTTACAGACTTGTACTGTATCTGAACCTCACTGTAATGAGTATAACCATCCAGAAACTTGTTGGTTTATGCAGCTTCATGGTTTTACCCCCCCCCCCTTTCTATAATAACCTTCCTACCCCCCCCTCCCCCCCCAACATCCCTCTCTCTTCTTCCCTCCTTTCCTTTTCCGTCCGGTCCAACACCAAAGATTTTCAAAAGGTGACTAAAAGGTAGTTTGCCCTCTCTGGGTGGGTGGAGTGCTCGTGCCCCAGGGGGAGGAGTTTAAATATTTTGGGGTCTTGAGTGAGGGAAGACCAGAGCGTGAGATTGACAGGCAGATTGGAGCAGCGTCCGCAGTTATGCGGTTGTATCGGTCCGTGGTGGTGAAGAGAGAGCTGAGCCAAAAAGCAAAGCTCTCAATTTACCGGTTAGTTCAGTCGTTCCAATACTCACCTATGGTCATGAGCTCTGGGTCATGACTGACAGGACTAGGTCCCGGATACAAGCGGCTGAAATAAGCTTCCTCTGTAGGGGGGCTGGGCGCTCCCTTAGAAATAAGGGGAGGAGCTCGGTCACCCGCGGAGAGCTCGGAGTAGAACCGCTGCTCCTCAACATCGAAAGGAGCCAGTTGAGGTGGCTCGGGTATCTAGTCTGGATGCCTCCTGGACGCCTCCCTGGAGAGGTGATCAGGGCATGTCCCACTGGGTGGAGGCCCCGTGGAAGACCCAGGACACGCTGGAGATACTACGTCTCTCGGGTGGCCTGGGAACGTCTCGGGGTCCCCCCAGAGGAGCTGGAGGAAGTGGCTGGGAAAGGGAAGTCTGGACATTTCTGCTAAGACTGCTGATGGATGGATGGATGGATGGATGGATGGATGGATGGATGGATGGACGGATGGATGGATGGATGGATGTATGGATTAAAATTAATAAAGTTTGTCCTGGATTCCTGAAGGGGTTTATTCAGACATTCCTCTAGTTTGTCTGAAGATTCATAACCCCTGTTGTTAAAGTAAAATAAGTCAAACACAAGAGGCCTCCAGCTCTCATCTGTCTGCCCAGCTGTTGGACAGAAAAAAAAATGAAAGAAAGTGGGCAACCTCTTTGTGCTTCAGCATCTGCTGACCCCTCTCCATCAGTTTACGTGGTCGACCACTTGGTGTCTGAGCTGCTGTTGTTTCCAAACTCTTTCATTTTGCTCTGACAGCTGACTGTGGAATATTTAGGACATTTCACCTCTGGATTTGTGTCACAGGCGGCGTCCTATGACAGTTCCACGCTGGAAACCACAGAGCTCTTTCACATGTATGATTATACATCTGCGTTCCACTCATCAGGGATCCACATGGATCTAAAAACAAACTGTATTTTTTTATCTCATAATTATGAGCATCTATAATCCAAAAGGTCTGGGTGTGCGGAGAGTTTGGGACATCAAATCCCTCCAATCCCCTAAAATCATCGTTTCAGTTCATCTGTTCATACATTTATCCTCTCCTTTGATCTGTTTGTCTTAGGAGTTTTATTTTAAGTTGTGACATTTGCCTCCACATTTACCGGACTTGGGACAAGACACTGGTTTGTGCCCTTTTTTAGGCTGCATTTCTCTTTTTGTCTGATGTGTTTCTGTCCATTTGTTTCTCCATCTTCATGTTTTAATGTCTGTTCTTTTAGTTTTTGGTAAAGCTTTTTTAGTAAGTTGTATTTCTTTGGGTAATTGTAGGGGTCTTGCAGGCCATCACCTCTGGGGGGCCAGTCAGGGGGCAGTGCCCCCTCTCGCCATGACTTTAGGTTCTGTGTTGTCTTCTTGAACTTTGGTTCCAGTAATAGTTTGCATTTAAATGTGGAAGTAGTGACAGCTGGAGGTGAAATGACTGCGGGGACAGGAGGAAGAGGCAGCTCCTGTACTTTTCCTCAAAGTCTCTCAGTGGCTGATCATGAATCACGGCGCCCACTTAAACCACGCCATGGGGTAAGAAGCTGGACCCTTGCAGCCATCGCGGCAGCAGAAATCCGCTCTGCTCCTCCCCCCCGCCTCTCCGTCCAGAGACTGGGGGCGGTGTGCTGGCCTTTAAAAAGGCAAACTTGTAATCTGATAATTAACAATCTGCTGAAAGTCTCCAAAGGAAAACAGTCACGAGAGATGTCTGCCTCATGCCCATGAGTAGGGTGACCTTTCGCTGAGGCTGGCATGGCAGGCGAGGCGACTCACTTAGAAGCATTTAATTAGCTCTGCTCACGGCATCTCCTCCTCCTCCAACATGAATGGACGGTAGGGATGGATGCAGGAGACGAAGGATGAGGGAAGATCTGGTAAAAACACACTCACTTTTCCTTGTTGCATAGTAACCATTAAAGGTGGCATAGGGTGGGGGCCATGCATGGTAAAGCAGAGCAGTAATTGCTCGCTTATCTGGATCTGCAATACGTTTCTTTTTCTTGTTGCCGATGTTGCCTTGCAGGCCGTTGTCAGATGCAGCCTGGAAGGCCATGAAGTGCGCTTCAGGGAGTAATTGGAAAGAAAAAAAAAACGGACGATAACTATCAGCGTGGAATCGTCCATTCATCCCTCCTTTCGTGTTCGTTCTTTGGCTCTTCAGAGCTGGGCTCGCTCGCCGTCACGATACAAACTTCTGCAGCCGTATGGGAACATATCAGCCCTGTGGCGTCTTCTGCAGCTTCACTGTATGTCAGCACTCATCTGCTGCAAACAGGCTGTACCACGGAGTTCATCCTCCGTAGTACTGATCCAGATAAAACACAACCAAATCGCCATTCCCTCCCCAGATGTTAAGGAAAAACGGACATTATTTGACCTCTTTTAAAGTCCAAAACTGAGCTTTAATCGTTTATTGTGCAATAATTATGATTTGATGCACATTTCCAACCCTTTTCTCTCTATAATAGCAAAGCTTCCTTCGCGGGGATTCTCCTTTTTTGCTTTCCAGAACATTATATAGACGTACATTATTTACACAGGATCCACTGTCACAGCGCCAGCTGCACACTCATGCTTCACTGTGATTTATTGCTGCGGAAAATAAATACTTCGGAAACCCAGAAACAAAACAGCCAGAGGAAACCGGAGTCAATTCAACAAAGTCGATAAAGGATCATTATTCCACCTCATTTCAAGCACATATAGACAAACGGTGAGTGAGATATCAGCGCCGGCGCGCTGCAAAGCTGCCAGATCTAATGCACTTAGAGGGTTAATCACTGCATTTGTATGCAAATATAAATTTAAGTGTGTGTGTGGGGGGGGGGGGGGGGGTATGACGGAAGTGGGCTCTGGCAGTTGGTGACATTCACAACCACGGTAACCTCTGTGGATCGCCTCCCTGATGCTATTTGTGAATGTTAATTGCTTTTCGGCTGCCTCCACCTCCCCACCCCCGTGAAAGCGGGAGTCTGCATGCTTCTCCAGCCAGAGCTGCTGTTGTGCCACGACATCCTGAGCGGACGCTTCACACCAAAGGGGGGGCCTAGGTGATAAAGTGGAGCGATCAAAATAAATTTGGCCAAAAAGTTCACTATCTACGGATTTTTTCATTTTTTTGCAGCAACAAGATGGAGTGATGGAGGAGAGATGAAGACAGATGGAAGATAGAAATCTTTCTATTTCTGACATAGAACTTTGATTTGAGGTAATCCAAAGAAACTGTGAAAATTAAAAGCTCATCTTTTATTATATGCAAATAGACCTTTTTAGGTCTTAAGAAGGAAAATTATAGGATTACCACCCGCAGTTACGGGAAAGGATTTACTTTTGTTCTCAGACACCAATGTTTTTCTTTAATCCTCCTCTACCTTTTAACATAAAGGAGGAAGACGAATGGATTGAGAGAACACGTGAAATCAACATGTGATCACCACACGGACTCAAAGCTTTACCATGAACAGCGCAGCAGACAAATGAAGCCAAAAAAGTAACTAAGTCAATGAAAAACAGGTCAAAAATGAAATCTGGTTTTTTATTTGTATTTCAGGATTCAATTGACATAAAATTAATCTCTAAATCTTGTCTGATTAGTAAAAGTTAAGTAAAGTTGAAAAAAATCTGTGTCCAAACAAACAAGTCAGCTAGAATGAATGTCAGATCCATTCACATGGTAGTTTCCTAAAGTTCACCACTGTTGTTTTTCCACATCCAGAGAATCCAAAGGGAACATTCTTAGAACATTCTAGACACTGGATGGTCACATGACTTGGCTTAATTCAAATAATTTTTCAACCTTTCATCAGCATTCTGTGGGTCTAAACAGGTGATTTAGTCAGTCAGTCTTTCCAAGTTCATCATTCTAACAGCCATAAACTGGGACCAACCCAGAAGCGATGGTCGTCAACGGGGTGAGCATTAGGGCGAGGTCAGCGTGGTCTCACCTCAGGGTTGACTTTGGTGGAGGAGCATCAATCTGGACAGGCATCACCTGACATCATTAACTTCAGATTAGAAGAGTGAAAAACTGCAAAAATTCAATATTTTATTATAAATGACTGAGATTATTTAAGATGCATGAACACCAATGTTAAAGCAACTGAGTCAGTAGAAATAACTTTGATAAATGACACTTTGCATTGAAAATATTGATCAATAGTGATGGAAAGTAAGGTGTAAAGTGACATTCACGAGTGCAGTTAGTCTGAGTTCAAACTGGCCATTAAAGGTGGAGTGGTGGTTAATAGATGCGTTAAATGAACAGCACTATGTTTTTAGTTTGGCTTCTGTTGCTTGCAGGCTGCCGTTTAGTGATATAGAAGTAGAAGCCATACAAGTGCTAACGATCAGCCATTGGTTTTTGGGTTTGTGTGCCTGTGTGAAGTGTGAGTGCATGTCAGTGTGTTTGTGTGTGGCTGTACTAGAAGGACATCCTTACAACTAAACTGTAAGCTGAGATAGGTTTGCATGTTTGTTTGTTGCTGGTTTTTTCTTCTTTTATTGGGGGGGGGGGGTATATAATACACATTTTGCAACAATAAGAGATGAAAAGGAAAATGTTAAAATTTAGATGACAGATTTAGAACATATTTCTACAATTACCCATCATTTAAAAGTGTACATGTAGACACCCAGGACCACAGTTCAACAGGGAGCAGAAAAAAAGTTTATTTGAGGGGGGCAGTCTGTTGCTTTGTCCATCCGTTGGAGTCAGGAGCCTCCGTCTATAAAGTAAAAACCCAAGAAGTCCATAAAAAAGCTAAAACACCAGGCTCAATAAAACCCACAAAAAAAAAAAAAAAAAAAAAAAAAAAAACACACACACAATTAGTAAAAAAATAAATAGCATGCAATAGTTAAAATGTGGCTCTGGTGACTATACAAAAAGGTCTCTTGGGTAAAAAACAGATAAAAACAGCAGAGGGGTACTTAGCTCAAAGAGGGGCGGGTCACAACCACACCCCTCTGCGTTCCAACGTCGCTTCCCCCTCTGAAGGCTGTCTGGCCCCTGGCTCAGCTGCTCCTCCGGTGCCGTCTCCTTCTGGTCGTCTTCCACCGCCACTTCACCCGGTGAGGCCTCACTCCCAGTGCGGTACTTTGCTGTCGGGCCGGCGCCGCTCCGGTGGCTCCGCCCGTCCACGTAAACAGGTGGAAGCCGCACCCACCCCCCCGCCGTTTCCTCGCTGTAGAGAGCTCCTCTTGTGTTTCCAGCTGATCCTTAAATTCAGTGTCTTATCAGCACGCCCCCAGTGCACACCTGTGTCCAATTCTAGCAGCGTGAGCTGCTGCCTTCAGGGACCCTCCGGTTTTCACAAAGAATGAAAACAAAATAAAAACAGTTCACCCTGTTACATACAGAAAACACAGAGAGTCACCTTTGTCAGAATCAAATATTAGGAACATCCTGATAGTATTTTGTTGGACCCCTTTTACCTTCAGAACCACCTTAATCCTTGGTGGCATAGATTCAACAAGGTTCTGGAAACATTCCTCTGAGACTTTGGTCCATATTGACATGACAGCATCAAACAGCTGCTGCATCCATGATGCTGATCTCCCGTTCCACCACATCCCAAAGGTTCTCTATTGGGTTCTGGTGACTGTGGAGGCCGTTTGAGTCCAGAGAACTCATTGTCATGTTTTAGAAACCAGTCTGAGATGATTCCAGCTTGATGACATGGAGCCTTATCCTGCTGGAAGTAGCATCAGAAGATGGAGCACTGTGGTCAGAAAGGGATGGACATGGTCAGCAGCAATATTCAGGTAGGCTGTGGTGTTGGAACCATGATCACTAAGAGGCCCAAAGAAAATATCCCCCACACCATGACACCACCACCACCAGCCTGAACCGTTGATACAAGGCAGCATGGATCCATGCTTCATGTTGTTGAGGCCAAATTCTGTCCCTACCATCTGAATGTGGCAGCAGAAATGGAGACTCATCAGACCAGACAACGTTTTTCCATCTTCTAGGGTCCAGTTTTGGTGAGTCTGTGTGAATTGTAGCCTCAGTTTCCTGTTCTTAGCTGACAGCAGTGGTACCCGCTGTGGTCTTCTGCTGCTGTAGTCCATCTGCCTCCAGGTTGGACGTGTTGTGTGTTCAGAGATGCTCTTCTGCAGACCTCGGTTGGAACCAGTGGTTCTTTGAGTTCCTGTTCTATCAGCTGGAACCAGTCTGGTGGTTCTCCTCTGACCTCTGGCATCAACAGGACATTTCCTCCCTCAGAACTGCTGCTTTCTGGATATTTTCTCTGTTTAGGACCATTCTTTGTAGGAACTGGTTGTGGGTGAAAATCCCAGTAGATCAGCAGTTTCTGAAATCCATCTGACCCCAACAACACCACGTTTAACGTCACTTCAATCCCCTTACGTTCCCATTCTGATGCTCTCTTTGAACTGCAGCAAATGGAATTGACCGTGTCTACATGCCTAAATACAGTGAGTTGCTGCCATGTGATTGGCTGGTTAGAGAATTGTGTTAACATGCAATAATTTTAATCAACCAGAAACCTGAAAGTGGATAATATCTTTCCTTATGAAGGGTAAGTGACTCTGTATGTTTAAAACATTCCACTGTATGATTGATTGGTTGGTAGACCTTACATCTAGAGTGATACGATCAGTTAACCAGATGTCTAACAAATGCAGATTTTTTGAGTATTTCAATGTATATAAATAGTATTTACAGTTGATGTCACTAGTAGGATTCTATTTGGCATTCTGGACATTTTTTATAATTTTTTTTCTTGTTTTATGTTTACAAATGTTTGATAAAATGTCAGTCATGTCAGTCACCAGTTTCTTGGCCACCCACGAGCATCTTCAAACTATTTCGCTTCTTTACGGTGCTCCTGTCTGTCAGAGAAGCTCATTCTTTTGGGGCTGAAAAGCTCCGTTCAGCTCCTGCTGTGGTCCTGTAGGGTTCTGAAAGGATTTGCAGTGTCTGAAAAGACCTCCTAAAGATTGTTGTCCATGAACAGCTGAAGTCCAGATTATTGGAACTCTCCTCTGCAGTAGATGAGGCTAAGCTCCGTCTTCAGCTCACTCCCACTGAAGCCTGAGACGACTACAGTCCTGCTCTGTGCATCTTTAGAAAAAGCCATTTTGCACATTTCAAACCTCTATGCTTGCAGCGAGGTAGTCTATGAAGAAATCAGATGATGAAAGAACTGTGCTGCATGGCTGACATGGTAAAACAAGCAAAAAATGGGTTTGAATACTAACTATAGTTTTAGAGTGAGATTCTATTCTAGTTTCTCTGGGAACTTCAGGAAATGTTCCCACCATTTGTTTTAGTCACTCAGGGATGAAGGCTGTGGTACTAATTGAACAATGTCATCTTTGCTCTAACGGTAAAACTGGGCGGGTTTGAGGTGGCGAGCGCTGCTCCACAATGACAATCACAAATTGGCCAATCAGAGCTCCTCATCAGATCACATGCTGTTCACACTCATTAGGACATTAGTTTGCTCATGTATGTACAAAATATGATAGTATTTTTTCTAATATTTTATCCACACAAAGACACACATTTGTGTTTGTATCTCGCAAAAATCACGGACAACTGCGTAAGATTTACGTGATTTACGCGTAAACGGTGTAATTCTCAACTGAAGAATTTTGAACAGCTCAAAACAGAATTCACGTAAAGATCCCTCGACGGACATCTGCGTACATTGACGAACGCAAGAAACACATGAATGACGTAGATCACGCATGAAGACTGAAATGCCATATGTGGAAAAAGTGCAAAAGAAAGTGTGTGGTCCCCCAGTGTCACCACTGACTTAACACCACTGGGTTTGAAAATGCACTCAGAGGTCATGTTCATCTGCGTTTAACTGCATTAGGTTGAATAATAGTGCAGGAGAGCATCATGACAACACAGTGACATTATGGTATGCATCATTTCAATGACAGAGTCAGTGATCCCAGGAGGAACTTGTAATGATGAAGACCACAGCCCCAGCGTAGTCATGCTCACGACTGCATGAACAGCTGTTGTCACCGCGGTCCTGGTAAAAAAAGACGCTGTCAGGACAGCAAACCGCTGTCCTCACAAAAAGTCAAGGTGCTCTTAGACAAAGTGTGAGAAACATGCATCCATTGGTAACACTTTGGCAGGGGAGCAGCACCATGGAACCAAGACAACAACATGGAGCCCTCCATCTCCAAAAGGGGTCCCCTTTTATAGGTGGTTGGCTCCACCCCTTACCAAACCAACCCAATTACCAACCAAAATTAAATGTGTTTCCTACACTCTAAAAAGAGTATTTGGGCTGAAGTTGGAAAGATAAACTTTTTTACATTGATCTAACTTAATTATTTAGTTTGATGAAAATAAATCTATTTTTTGAGTTCATTCAACTTAAAAATAACACGTCTGACAGTTGTTTTACATTCTATCAACTTACTTCAATTAAGTTGGTGTAACTTTAGTGTGAAGCTGTCAATGCGTCATGACGTCACAACGTAAGGCAGCGCAAGGAATTGTGGGATACCATTTTCTTTGCCTGTCTGGGCAGATTGGGGTTTTAGTGTGAGTTTTTGTCGGTGTGTTTTGTTGTCTAGCTGTTTTACTCTGTTTTTACTAGTAGTTTAAACTGTTGTGTTTGTTTATTTAGTTCGAGTTACAGTTTGGGAGAGGATAATGACTACCCCCCCTGTGTGCAAAGACACCGTGTGTCCCAACACTAAAGACAAAGTTCAGGACATCTGAGCTCCTGCCTTGCAGAGAGGGAAATTGCTGGGTCATTCATGTCTTTGATAGGAAAATGTCAAGGCCTGTTAGTCTAAACTTTAACGTATGTAAGATCATTAAAATCATAGTGACAAAAATATATAAATTAGAGCCAAAGCCAGAAATCCATTGTATGGAGTTGGATATATTTGTGATAATAAGTTAGATAAATGTGTTAATTTGAGTTGTATAAACAAAAACATTTAAGTTTGATCAACAGATTAAATTCAGTTGGATAGACATGAAAACTTAAGTTGAATAAACTTCATTCAATTACCTGTTACCAATTGAAGTTGAATCAACTATTTTCTTTTTAGAGTGTAAAAAACAAAAGCTTATTCACACGCATTTTCCTCGTAACAAATAAATAAACAGAAATGTCTTCAATTTAACAACAATCTTTAAACAAAAATGCAAAATAAAAAGAAATCATTTTGAATTTAAAACAGGCCCGTCAAAGGAATCCGCTGGACCTCCTGGATACAGGAAGTGCTCCTGAGAAACCAGGAAGTAAACAAATAAAACACTGAGAACAACCAAAAGCAGGAAACTACAAAAACCAAACACAGTGGATGAACCGTTGGAACCCCACAGCTGAACAGTGTGTGCGCCCGCTGACGCCGTCAGAACAAATCCCCTTTACTAAGCTCTCACACCGTGACAGACGTGTGCTCTGTCACAGGCGTGTTTCTGTCACTGGGTCATCCTGATTACTGACATAAGCCGTCGATTGAACAGCAGACGTTCTGTCTAGTGAAGTTACCTTTTATCAAAGCGAGTTACCTTTAGCAGAGCTGGCTGCCAATGCTAACGTGCTAACGCCGTTATTTGTTCAATATATTCAGAGTTTAGCTTCAGGTGGTTTTTATGTTCCTGTCTAACTAATGATGTGAGGAAGACTACCGAAGATTCTGAGGCAGATGCTCTTCAACCTAATTGGAGAAAGGGAAGACGATGGCAGCATGTGATGAAGAGTTTAAAACCTGTCTCCCCTGTAGAACCTTTAGACCCAGCATAGTTCTGAAAGAGGACAGAAAGTTGTTTTGTTTTTTTTTTAGTTTCGATGGTGTAAAATAAATATGGGACTTCAGTAAACAATAAAGTTTTCTTTCTCATTTCAAAGTTTTTATTTTAGTACCAAAAACAAATCTCTTTAAATTTAACCACAACTTATTTTCCATTTCAAAGTGCATTCGGTAATGCAAACATTTACATAGATTTGCATAGCTTTTGTTAAAGACCCCAGTATTTCTTTATTCAAATCATTGGGATCAGATGAATGTTTGAAAGGCTGGTAGATACAACGTGGGTGCCACAATCAGCAGGCCACAGGCGCCCAGCTCCGCCCCCTTTCTGATGCATCCACTGTCAGACAAATAGATCCATGAACGTCTTTGTCTTCCTCGTCTGAGTTGGTCAGATAAGTCAAACTTGATGACAATCATCCACATACGGTTGAAGGACAGCACGTGTCACAAGTCCAACCAAAACCTTTTGACCACAGAACATTCACTAGATATCAGGAGGGACAACCACAACTAAGACGAACCAGATTTTGGAACAAATTCAAAGATTTTAAGTTCACTGAATGGTTCAAGAAATATAGTAAGTAATTAGCTCTGATTTAATTTTGGTTAGACTTGAACATTTCTGGCTGAGATGCGCCACAAACAGTAAAATAAGCTGCGTTTTTTTTTTTACTGCATTCAGTGGTACAGGGTGTCTTTTATTTTGAAAGGAAATAATGTCAAAAGTTATAAACTATTTAATGTTTTGAAAAAAGGCTATTTTCCCTTCATGTTTGTGTTTTTTCATGCCAAAAAAAAACAGCAGTTTATTTATATTTATCATGATAGCAATCATAGCAGAAGTAGAATTCTTCCAAAGGGGATACTTTGGGACTTTGCGGCTCTCGCTGGGTTTCGGTCGAGTGTTGGAGGTTGCAGACCCCCGGTCCAGGGCAGGGAACTCCCGCTAAAGTGTCAACTCAAAGCCTCAAACATACTCCTACAGCCCTGTAGATATGCATCAGTCATTACGATATCACAGGAACCTGGGTCCACGGACTACATTTCATATCAAATGATGAGACTTGATACAGACACAAAATTGAGATAGAATCCTCAGATGACAGATAACATCTGCATGCCTGTAAACAGAGATTTATATTTCTGAGTTCATACCTCCAGTGATTGGAGGAGCAAAGTTTAGTAAGGAGTCTAAGCATGGATAGACCTGCAGGCTTTGCCTCGATGCACCATGACGTGATAGAGACCATGTTGACTGCAGTGGTCAGAGCTGCAGTCTGACGTTTAGGTTGCTTCCTTTCCACAGCTGTCTTGTTACAAATCATCCTCAGGATATTTTGGTTCTTGCTTTGTTTCTTATTGTTTCTCTGTTGTTTCTTAGAGAGTTCGGTCTCACCACAAGCCTGGCCTCTTGCATTTTTGGGTCCTGTGCCGCCATCTTTCATGACCTGAACAATGTGGACCCTGCGGGAGGCGGAGGCGGCAGTGGCGGCGCTCTGCAGACCGCATCACATCTTTATCACGTCATGGCAAATTAAGGTTAGCCCGCAGCCACGCCACGTCACTCTCCTGCCAAGATTGTGTCTGCCTGTTGGGAGGAGGTCACCGGGCATGCTCTCCTCGTCTCGCCTGTCTCTGAGGGTTTCCAGGGAGATTTCTCCCTCACGTGGATAGTAGTGATGAAGGCTGGCGGGCTCCTCTTCACTTATCTTTGAGACGTTGGGTTGTGGATGTTCCTCTGCTCGTGTCCTTGCTGCCCCCTTGTTTGTCCGTGAGAGAGGACAACAGACACAAATCATTGACAAACTGACCGAATAAATACACAATATGAACGGCCAAATCTCACAACACGAAGACTAAGAACAGAAGAGACGAGTTCCTCACTTTTTATCTGATTTGTGCGGGAAAATTTTTACAAAATCCACAGTGGCAAAAAGTATATTTGAGTTTTTCTAGTCTGAATTGTAACTGTTAAGTTAGCGGCTTTTTAAGGAGAAATGCAACCAAAACATGTTTTTCTAAACCAGGGCATCACGTTCCAGATTACAGCAAACATACATTTACTCAGCTCTGAGGTTTCCAAACTGCCGGTCCAAAAAAACCCATTATTTTTACTCACCATGTGCATCTAAAAGCTAACCGATCTAAAAAAATACCGTGGCGCGGCCTTCACCAGCCTCCCCGGCAGGCGTTTGAATCCCCCAGTTCCCACTGAATGTGGAGGAAGCCCCAGCACTCATAAGCCTCTAATCAGCGTGAGAGATTGCCCACATATCTGTTAGTCCTGTCACTAATGGCTATTCCTCCTCATTAAAGAAAGCCATCGCCACCGCGATCAATTCCTCTATCATTCAGGACCAGATCAATGTCACACCACCTCTTCCTGTTTCAACTTCAATATCTGCCTTTCATCGTCATGCATTATAATTAGTAGCATAGCTGTCAGTGTGGAGCTGAGCAGCAAGGATGGAAATGTCTCTGTTTCTGTGGAAAACGAACCGAGGACGTCCAGAAAGGTCAAATCTTTTCCTACATTTTAGAAAGTAGATTCTGTTTGCCGTGGAAAAAATCCTGGAAACGTGATGATCAAGGCAAAAATTAGTCGTTATCTAACTAATCAGCCACTCCTGGGGAGGGGGGTACAAAGGTTTAAAGGAAACCTCACCCATACTGAATACTGAACTTTAATCAAATGTATCAAAAGCGCGCCCAAAAATAATACGATTTTAGCATTCCTGAGTATTTTTCTATTCAAATTGTTGTGAATCCAGAGAAGATTTCAAAAATGCTGTTTGAAAAAGAGCTCATTTGTGATGTAGGCGAGCCACAAGGCTCCCTGCTCTGAGCTCTGCATTGGGGAGGGGAAGAGGGGGTGGGGTTGCCGTCCACAATTCAGAGGTGAATTTCTAATAAACACCTGCTGCTCTGCAGAAACTACGTCCCAGAAAAAGACCGCTGGGAACGCTTTGAAAACAGATGGTGACATGAAACACACTTTGAAAAATAAACTAAAATAACAAAAAGACTCAAAAGGAAAAGGTTAGGGGTCAAAGGCCGCACAAGCAAGATCCCGCTTCCTAGTTTTGAAGATTTGGGGACTCATTTAAGCTTTTGAAAGTTAAAAAGGTTAGAAGTTGGCATTTGTCCAAGCTGGACTCTTTCAACCAAAAATTGTCAAATCTGTTGGAAATCGGACAGGACGTAAGACAAAGAGGACACAGTGAGTCTTTTTGTTAGCCGCAGATCAAAGCCTCCGTGCAGCATTTTGGGTGTTTTATGGAGGTTTCGTTAAAGCAGGTAAAAAGTGAAATACAACAAAAGTGTTGAGTTTTTTTACAGACAGTTCCCTTCAAAAATCCCCAAAACACCAGCTTCTTTGGAGAGAAAATAGTCTCCCGGGTTTTGTGTGTGCGTCACTCTAGATTCTTTGACTTGTGTCTGCATGTTTGTGTGTACAACCACTCCGTTTTTTAGAAACGTTCAACGGCTCGGTCCACTTGCTTGCTCTATCAAGCCGTCTGTCAGGAACCTCGGGGTGACTCTCGACCCGGTTTTATCCCTTGACTCTCATGTTCGTTCTTGTTTTTATCATCTGAAAAACATTGCTAAACTCCAATCGTGTTCTGAGATGGAGATCCTCATCCACACTTTTATATCTTCTCGTCTTGATTATTGTGAATCCATCTTCACACGTTTGAGCACAAAGTCTTTAGAACGCTCCGGGTTGTCCACAACGCTGCTGCGAGGCTTTTAACCAATTCATCCAAGTTCTCACACGTCACCCCCGTTGTTAATGCAGCTGCACTGCCCCCCCATCCACTACACTTAACATTTTCTTTTTTTACAGTGTTTTACTAAGCACTTTGTGATTTTTCTCTTAAAAGGTGTCATACAAATAAAGTTTTTTATTATTATTATTATTATTGTAACAACTGAATGACCTGTTTTGGACCAATGGAAATGTGTGTGTTTTTTTACCCAAAGTTCTCCGAATGTCAACACATTTTCATGCCTTTAGGCTTTAGGCAGCCATGGTGGCCAGTGAAGTCTCGTGACTAATTATGTCCTACTTTTAGTACGTAACAACTGGGCAGCACATGAGATAAGATTTGCAGAGTGTCCTCATTGACATTTCTGTCAGCTGTAAAGGAGATGCTTCCCTCACGACTGAAGGCTGGAGTCCTGCCTTCAGAAAAGAAGTGAATCAAAGTGTTACTGCATGGGAGAGCTTTGAGAGAGGCCATTTGGGAGCCATTGTTTCTTCAGCGTTTAGCTCTTTTATAAGGTCAAAACAGCTATGAAAGCTTTAGAGACACATAACACGCATTTTATAAGTGAGTCTAAAGTCTTACACTCTGCTGCCTTTCACAGGCCAACAACAAAGCAAATCCTCAAAGCTTTTGTGTGTGTGTGTCTGTATGTGTGTGTGTCTGTGTGTGTGTGTGTCTGTGGGGGGTGAGCAGAACACATTTCTGAGGTGTGCTGGCAGCTTGGTATAATATTACACCTAGAGTTCTATTATAGAGGAATCAATAGAGCATTCTTGTCTTTCCACATTACCCAGCAGAATGTATTAGCTGGCTCCACACTGAAAGAACAAAGAAAAGAGAGACGACCAACATTTTTAAAGACGTCACCTCCAACTAATGGAGTTAATTCATTTCATGAAAGAACTACAGAGGTGAGCCTCTGCTATCAGCTGAGAGGCGAATTCTTCTCTCTATATTTTTTGAATCATTTTTGAGGTTACATCTGGTCTAGAACAAAAGGGAGAATTTCAGTTTACAAGAACCTATTCACTACCTGGCATGCCCCCCCCCCCCCATCTCACTGCAGTGTAGTGAGCAAGGAAGAGTACATGAGGGAGGTATTATTTATTAATTGTCAGTCTCCCCAAAGCTCTGTAAAACATCCTGTTGAGCTCCCTGAGGTGAGCGCACAGCTTCAAAGCAATTAAAAGCAAGTCCAAGTGAGGAGGAGGAGGATGAGGGCAAAGGAAAAATGAATTGAGAGGGACACGGGGGGGCGGGAGCGAGGTGACCAGCCAACAGACCGCTGGGCTTGGCTGTGGGTTGGAAAGACTTGGACAGGAATCGGTTTGTCGGGGCAGGCGTCCCCATCAGGTTCAAACCCCTTTACCTCACGTGGAGATCATGAAGACCGGTCAGTCGTTCTGCAGAGGAGAGAGGATGCTGCCTAAACACAAACCGTTTCCGTTTTCATTTAAAAGACCCACTGTGATCATCTTTTCATCTGTTCTGAAAGCATTCCCAGTGGTCTTTTCATCATGAGTCATTTTATAAAAGAATAAAAGTCATTTTCCAGGATATATGCTGTGTATAGTGTGTTCTCCATGTTGTAGAGCTGTCTGAATCTACAATTCCAAAATCCAGAGCCCTAGAAATTTCCCAGAAGTCTCTGCGAAAAGCCAGTGTGCATCAATGCTTCCTAGATCCGCATATATAGACCACAATGCATTGCGTCTGAGCCATTTTTGCCCCAAAAAATGGATTTAAATATAGTTTTTTGATAATCCATCAAGGTTTTTATCTTTAGAAGACAGTGGACTCATAAATAATCGTCCCAAAACGCTGATATCAATTAGATTTTAACTTTGTGAAATCGATGACGTCATATCCGACGTTTAAAAAAAAAAAAGTAGTGAGTTGGTGTCTGAATGACTTATAAATCCAGGGCACTACATGTTTTTTAGTTAGGGGTTAGGGTGGGAATTCGGACAGAGCCATAGTTTCTGTCGAGCAGCAGGAGTTCATTAGAAATTCCCCTCTGAGTTGTGGACTCTCCTGCTTCCCGACATCCTTCTCTTTACACTTACAGCCCCTCACAACCCCAAGCTAACGCTATTGTTGTCACAAACATGGTGAGTAACATGAAAAGCTATCCAGCCGTACAGTTCGGATCCAGATTCCAGCCCAGACGAGAAAAACAAAGACAATCATGGATCCATTGGTCTGACAGTAGATGCATCAGAAAGGAGCGGGGGCCCCGCCCATTTTAGTTTGTATGTCACAACTACAAGCTTTTTCCATCTGCTCCTAATTCACAAGGAACTGAGTAAAGAAATACAGAAAAATGTCATGTTTATCTTAATTTTCTTTGATCTCTGTCCTTAATTATGAGAAAAATGCTACACGAACGTGTTAAAAACAACAAAAACACAATTTTTATCAGAGTGGGTCTTTAAATATTGTGGTACAGCATCTTAGCTGGAGCACATGATTGGTACTGTTAGTACCTCTGTAGTCTTATTCAATACATTAGTCCGTGGTTAGTAAATCAGTACATGCTTTTATTCCATCTCGACATGTCCAGTATTTCCAGTACAATTAAGGATGTTTGACTCTCTGCATTTGAGCTTGAACTTCCTGGGGGTTTTTTTATTGTAAATGTTTGCGTTTGAGGGGATATGGCATAAATAGCACTATGTAAATCAAATTGACTGATTGGTAACTATGGACATTGGGGTCCACTTACAAAAAAGTAGAAGTTGGATGGAGCTTCTAGAAGGAGGGGGGGGGGGTCAACGGCGGGGTTACTAGGCTCAGCACTGCAGTATTGTGTATTTTTGACATTTTACACCAAATAAGTACTATTGTTTCGGACATAATATTTAATTCAAGAGATTTAAGCATATTTATTGGTGGCACCGTTTTTGTTTTGTTTTTTTACATTTATTTATGTTTTAAAGACGGGCTGCTTTACTTTGTTTAAATGGGGGATGGTTTGTTAAAAGACCCATTCCAATAAAAAATATTTTTTTAACATGTTCTTGCTGCATTTTCTTATAATGGAGGACATATGTAAAAGAATTTAAGATTAAAACCGTGTTGTTGTTGTTTTTTTAAAAATCACGTTGGGTCAGCAGCAGATGAAAACTGGATGTTTGAAAAAGGGTCGAACTTATGACGCATCTACTGCCATGGGCGGGGCAAAGTCTTGTTGCCTCCACCAGGGGTGGGCGATACTGGAAATCTGGGTATCAATCCAATACCAAGTAAATACGGGGCCGGTGTCATCAATACTGATACCGATCAGGTTGCCTTGAAATGTCTTATTACATAGAACATTTTTACAAATATACAATTTAGTGTATAATAAAACAGGACAGAGACTTTCGGCAAATAAAAAACTAATTAACTAATTACAAAAATCTGAACATATTCATTAAATATAGAACATGTTTAGCAATAATGGCATAATACAATAAGAAAAAAAGAAGAAGAGGAAAACAGTCACTACTGCAAAAAAGCTACAATACATAATTGCACAGGTATTTACTCAAAATGGGCTGTTTTTTGCCCAATCTGGCAACGCTGCAAACAGATAGATAGACGCTGCACTTGATTGAATTTTGGGAGTAAATTCAAGCTCTTTACTCTAAGTATTGAAGGAAAACTGCAAAAACAGTTTTGAAAGTATCGATTTCATCACTATAGTATTGATACTTCACCTTGGTATCGATACTATCGATACTCGGATTGATACGTTCACCCCTATTCTCCACTCCAATTCTAAACCCTCCACCTGCAGACAAATACCTCCACGTACATTTTCATTTTCCTCGTCTGAGCTGCAATTTGGCTCTAAACTGTGCGGCTGGACACCTCTGATATTGCTCGCCATCTTTTTTTGCTACGCTTGTGTTAGCTTGGGCTTGTGAGGCGCTTGTTGCTAGTGGGAGAGAGTGGAAACAAAGGCATGCTGGGAAATTAGCAATGGGCCAACTTTAGTCCCACCCACAACTCAAAAGCAAATTACAGAAAACATTGTCCTAGAAAACGACACTTATTTTTTTTCATCTCAAAACTGCATAATCATAATCAAGAGACAACTGGAAACACTTTTACAATAAAAATATATAGTTGGACTGAGAAATCCAACCGCAAAGAGGAATAAAGAACGAATAAAAGTTGGATGCTTTGAAATGTTTCCTAATGCTTTAGTGAGGTTATTGTTTACTCAGAAAGTTCTGGATCACAGTGGATCTTAAACACTGAGACACCCCTCCACCCATTCATCTAGAAATATGTGGAAATGAGGACTGGAGTGACAACGAATCCTTTTTCCACAGATTGCACTGAAATACTTTGATTTACGAAAGCAGTGACTCGTGATGGGCCTTTGAGTTAAGTTTGGTCTTCAAACGTGAAATTGAAAGGTGAGTCTTCCTCCTAAAGTTCTCATTTCCTGTCAACAACCTGTCACACGTCAAGGAGCTGTTTATATCAGGTGGTTTGGAGAAACTCAATTGGCAGGTGTGAATGTGGGGCACCAGGATTATCCACTTCATCATGATGTTTACCCTGTAATGCACTGGTGCTTCCTGCTGGGTGTACCCCCTCCTCCCTGCCTCCCGCTGGGATGTGCTTCCTGCCCAAACAGAATGTGGAAAGCACAAGAAAGGCAGCAATATCATTCTCTCAGGAAAACACGCTTACGTGCTTCCAATGACATCAGATGCAAAAGATCGAGAACCCACTTAGAACAAGGTTAGAGCAAAATCTATCAGCATACACTCTGCAGTGAGTGGTCCATAATAAAGGAGGACCTTACATAGGTTCCATAAAACCTAAAAGGTTTGAAGCTCCTTTTCTGTTATGAGCTTGTAAACCTTTAGCTTCCTCTTCTGACCATGATGACAACTGAAATGTCGTTAGAGGACTTCTTCAGTCCTCATGCAGCCTTATAACCCTTGAATAATTGCTCCCAGATGATGCTTTTTACCCTCATTCCCTTTAGTTTTTTTTACTTTTTGTCACCCACAATCCACGCCTGCACCTGTCTCCTCTGCTTGATTGACCACAAAAAGAAAACAAAAGAAAGAAAGACTGAAAAACTGAAGTGAGAGAGACATAGTGATACTTGGATTAGTTCAACTGCTTTGCATTTTTGTGTTTTCTATCAAGGTGGGTCATGGCCATGATGTCACGCATCCGCACATTTTGCACATATTGCAAGGATGACAATCGGTCATACTTTAATCTACGTGGAAAAAGTGAGAAAGTTGTGTTCTTTAGGTGAAATGTTCACAGAAGGATCAGGAATGAACCACGATAAAACCAAAGAAGTAGGAATAAACCACGTAAACCAGCGTAACCCATGAACCGTGTAATTATTGCGCTGTTTATCTGTAATTCATCAGTGATTCATGCGTCAATCATGTCCTTTGGACGTGATCTGTGCGCCGTATACGTGATATAAAAGTTAGACATCGATGATTCAGGAGTGAAAAGTCAGTTAGACAAACATGGAACGGTCGTGGAAAGACACACATTCACATATGCAACTTGCAAAACCACGCACAATTGCATACAATTTACGTAATAATTGCATATAAACGACGTCAACTACATAATTCTCAGGTTTTTAACATCTCAAAAACCGAATTCACATAAAGACCCGTCGGCAGAAACGCTCGACGGAGATCTGCGCACATTGACGAATGACCAACGCAACAAACACTTAATGAGTAACGTTTAGCACGCATGAATCACGAAGGACGGAGATTTCATACGCGAAAAATGTACGCTGTATGAACCGGCCTTCAACAAGTCTGTGACCAAGAGGCTATTCTGAGCCTTTCTGCTTTAGTTTAACTTACTTATCATGTTTCTGTGGTTTTTCTCCACTGTTTCTTTGGCACAGAAACATTTAACCCCTGTTGTATGAAACACAGATTCTTTTAACCCTTGGTCTATCCTAGGTACTTTAACATTGGGAGGTGGGTCATCTAGACCAGTGGTCCCCAACCACCGGGCCGCGGACCGGTACCGAGCTGCGGGACACTTGGCACCAGGCCGCATAGAAAGAAAAAATAATTTCCATTTTATTGTTTTGGTTTTTTTTTTTTTTTCGAAAAAAATGTATTATTTTGAAAAGCGACCGGATTTTCTCTGTTACATCTGTCACACTTAATGCACGTCAAAGTCGCAACACCAAACATCAGGTGATAAACCCCACTAAAATTAAACCCAAACAACCAAAATGAGCAAAAAACAAACTTCTTTAGAAAGTTGCGGTGACAAGGGGAAAATTATAATTATTAATGTTATTACCATTACTAAAGAGAGAAAATACCACCCCTGGTCCATGGTAAATGTGTCTTGTGTTGCACCTCAACCCCCCCCCCCCCCCCCCGGTCCGTGGTAAACGTGTCTTGCGTTGTACCGGTCCACAGTGACAAAAAGGTTGGGGACCACTGATCTAGACCCACTAGACAGAGCTCTGAACCTTTTTTCTTCAATGATTTGTGATCTTCACTGGTGTCCATGGATGACATGAAATCCTCTCCACCTTTATCCACCTTTGTCATGGTAGGGAGAACACGTCATCTGTAACTTCTTCACCAGAGTTCACCAGAATATCATGGCCACAGGAGTCACAGAGCTGGATAATCTCTCCAGTTTTGCCTTCTGTGCAAATTGTGTGAATTTCTTTGGAAAGCCAGACATTTCCTCTGTCTTCACTCCAGTTTACTCTCAGTCAAGGTCAGCAGACTTTCCACTATCTGAGATCCTTGAATGTTTAAGAATGCGTTTCTTTATAGTACATTAGACATTAACATTTACATTTTATACCTTTGAGGCATCAAACTCTAAAGGCTTCCCTTTAGCCAGTCTGTTACTTTCTTATTGTGTCAAAGTCCAAAACAGTCTGAGCTTGATGTCCTCTGTCCCCTGTTGTGCACTATAGTGTAGTGTCCTGTAAGGTTCAAAGGGATGTACAAAGAGCTATTTGCAGGAAAGAATCAAATATTGTATTGACAAATCAAGTAAAAAAGCTTCAGGTATGGACAGGGAGAGGTGGTGAAGCTGGACGGAAAGGCATCTGTGTGAGTCTCGTCTCCTTTGAAACCAGGCTCTCTATGCCTGACGCCGTGTAATCAGACCAGAAAGGACCAGAAATAAGTCTGCCAGTCCCTCAAACGTCATTAACCGTGTTCACAGAAACCCTGCAAACTCGTAGCGCGCCACACGTTAGCAACATTAGAAGCATCAGCTACATTCGCTTATTTACAAAAGCGGTTACTCCCAACTTCATTTACAACACACACACACACACAAATAAGCTAACTGACACAGCTAAAACAAACGTTACTGTGACTACGGCACTAAGTCCCAACGTTGTAAGTAACATGTACGAAGACACAGTCCAACACCGCTAGCCGTGTTAGCGTGTTCACTATAACACCCAACCAAACATTCTGACGGCACCGTGTCCCTCTCAAACTCCCTTCAACATCAGTAAACACATCCATATTTATTCCATATATTAGACGCTTCAGATTATAACGACCACTGATTATAAGGGTCTTAAAAGCACAGAGAATACGGTAAATCAAACAAAGTAGCAGATAAAAGAGCGGTTACCTCTTCTCTGGACCACAGCAGGACAGAATGGATGCTCACTGGTTATTTATGGTCACATGACACAACATATGTAAGACTACCTATATGCAAGGTGGGGGTCAACCTCCCCCCACTCACCCTAATGTTTCTAAGGGTTCATTCAGTTCAGGCAGTGCAAAAGTCCCACTCTGAACATGCTTTGATCTATTTTCAAAGCGTTCCCAGCAGGGGTCTTTTAGTGATGATTATGAACCTGTGTCGTTGTCTAGGACATAGTTTCTGCAGAGCAGCAGGAGCTCATTAGAAATCCCCCTCAGGTGATATCCCATCATCCATTTCTTTGCACTCTCTGCCACTATGGCTACGTTCACACTGCAGGGCTTAATGCTCAATTCGGATTTTTTGAAAAAATCCGATTTTTTTGCAAGACCGTTCACATTTCCAAGTAAATCCGAACTTTTGTGGTCTCCAGTGTGACCGTGACACGACCCAAACGAGACCTGCATGCGCAGAAGCCAGAAGAATACTCAACGGTGAATGAACGACGTCACCTGTTGTTTGCGGAGCCACCTTTAACAATGGATGTCAACAACAGTGTTGTCAACAGCGGAGCTCTTTTGTAATATTAAATTTATTTTCATGAAGGAGCAGCACAATTACAATCTTCTCATTTTAAGAAGGCAATGGAGTCGGGATCGTCTGTACCCACTGTTGTGGAATAGGAATGTGTGTGCGTTGGAGCCGCGCGCCCGCGTGTGCAAGCGTGTGCCGCGATAGAGAATGGGGGGGGGGGGGGGCAGTGTGGGCGCGCATTCATGTTGTGTGTTAGAGAGGAAGGAGAACGGTAAAAAACGAAGGTTTCCCCCAGAATAAATGCTATGGACTCTTTATTAAGCCGATCTGGAGAATCCTGGAGAATCTAAGGATCAGAACAGGGAGGAGGAGGAGGATCGCCTCGGGTCCCCCGCGCTTCTGAGCACGGTCAGAAAGGGGAGAAAGAAAAAAAAGTCATCGCGGGAAAGGTTCAACACCACGCTCGGCCATTTAGCTGGAATTGTTTTTCTAAAACCGCCCGGTTGCGATAAGAGCCCTGGAGTTTGGCCTGAATAGAGCGATCACCCAAATATTAATCCAATCGGGACCTCACTTCCCTTCCACTGACTGATCTCAGCAGCATCATCTGCCATGGTTGTTGTTTATGTTCTCGTTCCCGCCTACTTCAACGCAAAATGATGACGTTTGTTGCGTATCGATGACGTACGGTTCAGAATCAAGTCGCCTGTCTGGTCAGATGGCGGTCGCATTTGAAAAGATCGGATACGTTTCGGAATCAGGCCGGCAAACCCACGGGGCCTGGGTCGCATTTGAAAAGAGCGGATCTGTGTCATTCACACTGTCATGAAAAGATCGGACTTGGGCCACTTAGGGGCAAAAAAATTGGAATTGGGTCGTTTCAGCCTGCAGTGTGAACGAGGCCTATGTTACAGCCCCTCACAACCTCCTGCCTAACATTAGCGGCGCAAAAATAAAAAAGGTCAACAACATCGTAGCTATCCAGCCGTCCAGTTTTGATGCAGATTCCAGCTCAGACGAGGAAAACAAAGACGTCCATGGATCTACTGGTCTGCCAGTGGATGCCCATTTCAGGTGCTGCGTCACAACGGAGAGCTTTCTCAAACAGCACCATTTGAATAAAGGAATACTCAGACATGCAGTTTAAATCTCAAAGGTTTCTATGCATGAGAAAAATACAACAGAAACATGCCAGAAACACACAAAAAAAACACATTTTCAATGTAGTGGGTGTTCAGATTTGAGCCATATTGTGTGTTTGATTGTTCACCTCATTGCAGGCCTTTGATGGACAGCTCATGATTTGCTCCAGCTATGCTCCAGTTTCAGTGAACTCCCTACACCCCCTATAACCCTAGACATCCTGTACATGTCTATTATTGATCATATGCAGGTGAAAACAGTTAAGAATTTCAAAAAAATTCTAAAACTAAACTGTTTGTGGGACCTTTTCTACATCACCAGCCCAACCAAAGAATGAATGAAGAATGGAAAAATGGAGACAAATGGTCGAAAAGCAAGGATGTGGTTCTGTGGACTAAGAAGAAATCATTTGATGGATCCGTCGATGAAATACAACTCCTATTTCCGAATTGACATTTAGGGCATGCCTTTTTTGGGGTCATTTATAGCTAATCATGCATGTGCTTTCACGAATACCTTCAAGCAGGATGTCATATTCCTCCAAAGGGTTGGTTTGTCATCCTAAACAGCACACTGTAAAGAACAGAATCGTCTGGACTTGTGTTTCATTTTCTATCAGCGATTGGTGAAAAGTAGCGTCCAGCCTGTGTGGGTTGTACACACTGGAGATAAGTCAGACGCTTGCTGCTATCAGTGACGCCAGGGTCAGAAGATACCATCTGCGGGATTGTGATTCAAAACACACTTGCTGCTGCTGCTGAGGTTTACTCAGCCCCCCCACACTCCCTTAAATAAGTGAGCCCTGGCTATTGCAGATGTAATAGCATTGATTTTGTGTCAGTCCTGCTAGCCGCAGTAATTTGATTTGGTATCAGCAACTACTAAATGAGACTTCTCCAGGCACTGGTGGAGAGAATGAAAAAGGTGAGGAGTTGACAGGTTTCTAATTCTGAATAGCTTCATGTTTGCCTGCAGTTTATGGTTTTCCATCACGGGTAAAGCCAAGAGGCCAGCCGTCTTTGCATCAGCCTCGATTTAGCCTGAGACCGCCCCTCCTGCCGCTCCTGTAACAGCGTTGCACCAATGCCACGCCAGCACAAGTGCTTGATTCATTTGTTCCAAGTTGCACGACAGAACTAAAATGGCCCCACTTGTTTTCTTGGGCAGAAGTTAAATTTTCTTGAAGCAATAATTCATGGCGGCTGATTCTGCTCTAATGAGGATTCCAGCCCCCTGCGGCGCTGAGAGCTTCGCCAGAGTCAGCGATGAGCTTAATGAAATTAAGGCCTCAGCCGTCTAAGCGAGCCTCTTCAACCCTGTAGAGCCGCTCCTCCAGTGTCCACAGAAGCAGATGAGCCGAGCTTAAGTGCTGCAGACTCCCTCCATGCGGCCGGATGGGTTTGTTTTTCCTCAGTTTAACACCCGACTCCCAAAATCACCATCAAAAATACAGATTTGGCTCAAGAAATTCCACCAAAACAAAAGCTCTTTTCCATTCAGAGTCAAATTAGTATTCTGAATTACAATAAAACGTGATATGGAATCTTTAGCGCACATTTTTGTGCATTGTAACATGTTATAACACGTGTTGTGCTGTTATCTGCATTGTGCTGCTGCATTGTGATTCACCACAAACCCTGACAAGGACTCTGCTTTATTGTCACATCCCTGTTAAAGTCTCCCACCTCCCTGCTTCATCCAGCAGCTCAACGCTGCCACCAAGTGGTCGTTAGCCGCCCTGACCCCCCCCCCCCAGTAGCAGGAGGTTAACAGCTCCAGATGCTGGCAGTCAGGGCACAGCCAGGCGACGGCATTGCAGATGCAGATGCCACAGCAGGTCCAGAAAGACAAGCTCGCGTCAAATTATCACAGAGCCTGGCTGCGCTCCCAGGATTTGATGAGCAGACATCAAATCAATAATCTGTTCATTAGTCCTGCATGAGCAAATCTCAGAGTGATCTGCTCCTGAAAAAATCAATACTGCATGTAGTTACTCACTGAGCCCGATTCTTTTCTTGATCCATGGTAGTGTTTTCTGTGTCTCTACTGCAGCTGGTAAAAGGAAGACCTCCCAATTACTAAAGAACAAATGGCCCCCATGCGCAGCCCGCCGGGGTGTTGAGCATCGAATCTCTTTAGAATTGAACAGCCCCACGGACCGGTGCAATTTGTTGTGGGGGCAAATTACATTTTAGCTGGAATGTGCTCCGTCTACCCGGCCCCGGATCCTTCTTTTCCTTCCAATCAAGGTCACAGTGTGAGACTGCTAACAATGTGTGAGGCTTTCCCCCTCCTGCCTCCATTACTATGCAATTAGCTGCGGTGCTATTCAATTTCCCTCATCTCAGCGATGGAGATCAATATCACTCAGGCTGCAGCCTAAATGGCTGTGCTGCTGGAAGGCTTTTTCTATAGCTTAAGGGGAGGTATCAGTCACCCGGCTAAAAGAGACATTCAATGCCGTAGTGGGAGCTGCTCGCACATACGTGGAGGGGCTGTAGTGCAGATTTCTGGAGGGAGAGCGGTGCTGCTGAGGTGCACAAACTGCATTAGGGCTGTCAGCTTTCATCATCACGGTCTGGTTTTGGCCCGACTGCGGTCTGCCGGCCGTTACCTCGCCTAACCTTTTTTGTATGCAAACGAAAAACAATGATAAGATAAGATAAGATAAGATAAGATAAGATAAGATAAGATAAGATAAGATAAGATAAGATAAGATAAGATGGGATGGGATACGATCCCTAGAGGGGAATTGAGTTGTTACAGCAGCCAAACAAGAAATATATCAGTTAGAAAAAACAAATAGCAAAAGTAAGAATACAAGTAGTAGTATAAAAATAAAGAAATGTTAGTAAAAGTACATGTCATATATAAAAAAGTAATTACAGCAGCAGTTTCCTATACTACAGTCTAACTTCTGTTGGTACAATGGGCCTCCTGTAGCGTTCATTTTAGCACTGAGGGTGCAGTAGTCTCCGGCTGGACGAGCTATTCATGGTCCTCGCCGTCTCATACCGAGGGTGGGAGGGGTTGTTCCAGAGGCTGGACAGCTTGGTCAGCATCTTCCTCTCACCTACAGACTCCACAGAGTCCAGGGGACAGCCCAGGACAGAGCTGGACCAGTTTGTCGAGTTTCTTCTAGTCCCTCTCTGTATTCCCACCACCCCATTAGACCACTGCATAGAAAGTCGCTGATGCAACCACAGTTTGACAAAAGGTCCTGAGCAGTGGCCTACACACACCAAAGGACCTCCGCCTCCTCAGAAGACTGACCCTTTTTTGTGCAGGGCCTTTGTGTTGTCTTGATGTTCTGCTCTGT
Organism: Oryzias curvinotus; assembly: GCA_023969325.1. NCBI lineage: Eukaryota > Metazoa > Chordata > Actinopteri > Beloniformes > Adrianichthyidae > Oryzias > Oryzias curvinotus. Next base: position 28,903,731 of record CM043723.1, read on the forward strand.
GTGCTACCGTGATCGATAGGCCAAGTTATGAACCCAAATCACCTCTGCAGTTCATCAGCTCATTGTTGGCCAACAGCGTCCCACATGAGAGCGCTCAGCAGTATCACAGCACCGAGATATGAGAGCCGCCTGGAAACGGCCGGATCAATGACGGCTCATCGAACTGAACACGGAACGTGAGGCCAAAGCAATCACGCACCCAGACCGGCTTCTGCTGTGAGGCTAATTAGATGTGGCATTGACTCCAAGGCCCATTCAGGGTTGGTTATTAATGTCTCTAACAGACGGGCAGAGGGCAGCAGATCACGGTCATACGTAGAGCTGCAGGAAAAAGTCACAAAACTAGACGTTTGACTCTTCATTTTGGACCTTTGTGTTGCCGAAACTCCCAACACAAATGATATTTTAGGGAGCAGGAGGCGATACAAGCAGTAATGATTGTTTTGTGTTCCTGCTTGCATCAGCTGTCGTCTCACACTTTCCTTCAAAGCTCTTTTTTTAGAGACATAATGTCAGCGCTGGAACAGAAGAACCAATTATTCTATCTGAAACCAAGAGAAAGAAGGTGACTTTACTTCTGACCCGACAGCTTCGCGTTTTAAGATCAAAATGTGAACGTTATTCCGAAGGTTCCCTGGGATGGGCAACATTTATGGAGAATTCTTTTTCAACGAGAGGAAGGAAAATCTATAAAAGTACAATCACAGCAAGTTTCAAACATGAAGCAATTTTAGAAAAATATATAAAACTATTGTTTTATATAAAGCATGCACCTGAATTCTGGATGTAAATGTAAATGTTTTTTCTATAAAGTATCAATGATTTTTTGTCAAATAAATGTTGTAGTTTGCATAAACTGAGTCACACACATTCACTCAGGGCACTCCAGGTAAAACATATTATTATTGGTCATAAAGAAGCCAAATAAATATGGAAAAATCTTTAAAAAATCAGATTATAGATGAGACATTCTTGTAATATGTCAGGAAAAAAATCATTCTTTGTTTCCATCATTTACCCTTTAAAAATAACAGAAAACAAAATAATGGCGTGTGCAAAGGTTTAGGCCGGCTGCACAATTTATAGAATGCCCCCACCCACTTTGGAAAAGCTGAGACCTAACAGTGTCATGGAATGTTCCCAATCATTGTTTGCAAAGACCAGGTGATTTCAGTGTCAAAGATTTGAAATAATCCGAGTCATGTGACCTTTGTCCCATCGGTCAGCATCAGAGGTTCATCCAAGCGTTTGTCTAGAACCCTCAAACTGACAATAGTTGATGCTCAGAAAGCAAGAGAAGGCTAAAAGAAGGTAGCCAAGCCTTTTCAGATGCCAATATCCTCTGTTCGGAATTCAATCAAGAAATGATGTCAACGGGAAGACTGAAGGTTCAACTGAGAACTGGAGGACCAAGAAAAGTTTCCGTCAGAGCAGCTCGCAGGATAGTGAGAAAAGACAGCACCATCCCGAGGAGACTACAGGGTTCTACTGTAAAGAGATACTTGTACAAATAGTCTTCGTGGGAGAAAACATCTTCTACGTCCTCAGCACAAAATTCAATGTTTCAAGTTTGAAAATGAACATCTAAACCAGCCTGATACATTTTTGGAAACAAGTTTTGTGGAGCAATGAGGATAAAATGAAACTTTTTGGCCGAAATGAGCGAAGGTACGTTTGGAGAAGGAAGGGCTTTACTTCTGTCAGATGAGCACCCCACCACCCAGGAGTACTGAGCATCCCCCCATCCCAACCCCAGGCTCCAGCCAGGGTTCCCCAAGGGAGACCCGCCCCACGCTCCAGGGAAGCCACCCACCCAGCTTACGGTTGGTCCAGGAGAGAGCAAGGCAGGGGCCGCCCACTCCTGCCCAGGAGGAGGACGTCCAAGACAAGTGGGGGTCTCCAAGGAGCACTGAGGGCAAGGACCAGAACCCACACCACAGGGACACGGACACCCCCAGGCTCAGATGTGATGTGATCCCCGGCTCTTGGTCTCGCCAGAGAACCTCTCCCTACGTGGAGAGAGGGCCACCGGAAGCAAACGATTCCTCCTGAGGGTTGTTCCTCCAACCAGGGATGGGGTAGGGGGACATAAGATCAGAGCCCTTGGGAGTTGGGTCATCTAGACCCACTAGACAGAGCTCTGAACCTTTGTTCTTCAATGATTTGTGATCTTCACTGGTGTCCATGGATTACATGAAATCCTCTCCACCTTTATCCACCTTTGTCATGGAAGGGAGAACACGTCAATGGAAGGGGGGGTCATCTTGACCCCATAGGATAGCACAAGGGTTACGGGTAAGCGTGTGTTCTTCTCTCTTCTTATTTCCTTTTTAGGGCAGCAACAAAATCTTTCCATTTCTGACGGACGCGAGCCAGGTGGAGATGGTTCCCCAGGTGTGTCCAAATTCTTTCATCTCTGCGCCAGGTGATCTTCGGCCGTCCTCTTTTTCTTCTTCCATCTGGGGTCCAGTGTAGTGCTGCCTTTATGATTGTGTTGTCTTCACTCCTGAGTCCATGTCCAATCCACATCCAGCGTCTTTTGAGGACAATTGTTGACATGTCTTCTTGATTGCTGCGGGAGAATAGATCTTCATAGGAGACGTTTTGGGGTTTTTTCTTGATATCCTCCTCAAATTTCTGCGTGTGTGGAAGTTACAGAGTTTTGTCAAGTCTTGCTGTGTCATTCTCCAGCTCTCTGCTCCATACAGCAACACAGAAAGAAAACAGCTGCTGCAGAGTTTCAGTTTGGTACGCGTGTGTGTTGTTGTGGGATAAAGGGTGTGTGTACTAAAGGGTACAGTTACATTTGGCAGGTAGGACACTGAAAAGAATATTGCTTACATGAATCCTAAAAGAAAACATGACCATATTAGGACTGTGGGTGAGGTTAACAAAAATCCTCTGTTTCCAAGGAAATCCAAAAGTTTTTCTTTTGCCAATTCTTCTAAACGTTACACAGACCTGTTCGTCACTCCCAGGCCACCCAAACACAAAGATGGTTACTATGGCGACAAAACCAACCAAGTTGAAAATAGTGGGTTTATTTTAGTTTTTTTTTATGAATTTAGAACGTGCAGCTCTGACCAGGGAGGTAGAGGCAGAAGAGGAGGATGAAGGCCGTGTAGCAGCTGCTCCCGGCGGGGCGGGGCGGGGCGGGGCGGGCCAGGTAGCTCCTGCAACAACATTCCTTGAGTCTTTCATTTTGTTTTATGCTTTATTATCAGAATACTGCTTACTGTTCATGTGGAAAGATGTGGATTCTTGTTAAACAACAAAACTAGTTTCTGTTCAGTGTTACGCTTTAATCACAACAAACTTTCACAGCAACATAAATCTGTAGCACGCCTGCTGCATTTAATACTGATAAATTCTTTAGGAGCCACCAAATGACACAACATCCTTGTGGGGGGGTAAAAAAAAAAAAAAAAAAAGCAAACACTGTCAATCAGAGCCGCCACTTTCACAGCACAGATAAACACCTGCAGCGTGAGGAGCCTGACTCAGCCAGCAGTCAACAATCAGCTGCTCCAAGTCTGAATTCATGTCTCCGTGGGCACAAAGACACAAACATCTCTGCAGTAATGCCTCCTAAATGAAGAAGGATTCAGGCGTGCCTTAAAAACAGAAACGCTCAGTCAACAGAGGAGGCGTGCAGAAACGGAACAAACGCATTGAAAGGATTCTCAGGATTTTTGAAGCTGCTGCCTAAAAATAAAACCTTTTCCAGATTTTGGGTTGTTTTGAGTCTAAACTCAAAAGAAGGGATCAACAGGAGAGTGGGCTCCTCAGCAGACAGCAGCGTTCTCCTCCTTCAGCTACATGTGCAGCTGCTGTTGACAACACCGCGGCGTTATCCACAAGACAGCAACGGATACTCTGGTAAACACGACACACAGAACATCCTTCAAAGTCGCCTCTAATGGCAGCTGTCTGCACCGCCGCCTCTCCTCGCCATTTTCTCTGTAAAATAATCGCAGTTGTCATTACACTTGAGGCGGCAAAACACAAAACTACTCTTTATCTGACACAATAATTGGTCATCAGTCCACTGAAATGCTTTTCAGAACAATATGATTAGCCAAAGTATAAAAAAAAAAAAAAAGCAGAGCAGCTCATAGAAGGCAACAATAGCTTAGTCTGGTTGGCAGTTTTCCATTCTTCTTAACAGCAACAACACCACCTCGCTTACAAAAACCATCAATCTGCAGAAAACTACACTGACTTCACTGGGAAAACACAATTTTATGGATTTTCTTTTGTAAATGTTCTGAATATCCAGTGATGTTCTGCAGAAACACACAGAATGGCGATGCAGAGGCTGACAGAGTGTCGGTGCAGGACTCGTCCACCGGGGGGCAGCATTGTGTTCATTCTCAGGTTTAAAAGAGTCTTCCAGGCTCCGGTCCGGTCCCGTGAAGGCATCCTGTGAACCAGCCACGCCCTTAAAGGTGAACTCCAGGAGTGGTGCTGCTCCACATGTCAGAACCGCTCCGCACTGAAAGGCTCCTGCAGGGATGAGGAGACACCGTCATGAAGCTGAAGCACAGGCACCCTGGTCGCTACATGCATGGACGAGTAAGATCAAACATTTCTGTCATCTCGGCTAAACATTTTCCAAACCTAAGAAAGGTCAGCCTGAGAAAGCAACAAGTGGGATTTTAGTTCATCGTACAAATGTAGTTATTTCTGCTCCCTTCAGCCGTCACCACAGTCAATCACAGATGCACATTACATTACAGTCTCGTGGGTTCAAATCCCTCTTCTGACACCATATGTGACGGGGTTCTTCTTAGCAGTGATAAATTAAATCCCTCCAACAAAGGATGACCAAGCCAGCAGACGCCAAACGCCAAACGGTGGGGTTTTATTGATCCCAAATCAATAACCAAAGAAAGAATTCGACTGATTCTGGATGAGCCCGTTGCCATCACTGCAACCAAGACTGCTCTCTCCCCCAGCTGGGAAAAGTTCACCCATAACCCCTTAGGGCTTGGGCCCTCCCACAGGCCAATTAACCAAACACTTCTTTAAAACAAATTCCTGGAGGATTCTTAAACATAACTCCAAACTTAGAGATAAGATTGAAACGGAATCAATTAGACAGAAAGAGAAACAAATAACCCAAACAATTCTGACCTGTGATGTCACTTCCTGTTTCCTGTGGATATGTATGCTGATGTGTACAAACGCTCTGGTTTGGCTGTTTGGTGAGTAAGATTCTGTTTAAGGCCAAGTGTGCACCCTTAGAATGACACCAAATATGAAATGTGAATGATTTGTCTGCCTGGGTGTGTGCATGCGTCCCGTGAAAATTAGAAACTGCTACTGGGCTCGGAGAAAAGAGAGGAAAACAAACGACTGAGGCTGGTGTTCAGGCGCCGCCCGGCAACCGTCACATCATGTCGTTAAGTTCAGAGGAGAAGAGCTTTTTGTCGGAGACACACCCCTCTCACCTGGTTATAGGTGGACATCAAATACTCCTTCCTCCACCGTCTCCAGGTCCTCCTCAGCAATAGCTGTGAGAAAAGCATCAGTCAGGTGTAAATGCATTCACTTTCTAAACAACAGGTTGCCCACTTTTGTGCACGTTTGTAGCCGGTTCGCAGCAAAGTATCTGCACAGCACCACGAACGCCGCGCTGCGGTTGGTCCGCTGCATTTCCACTTTACTCTAAAAAAAAAAAAAAAACTGTGCGCCCAGCATCATTTCTATTTTCGTCAAAGGAAAACTCGATATATAACCTACTAGAAACTACAGGCAGCTGGCTGTTGCTATAGCAACACAGTACTGGTTTTTGTACGTTCAGAGGCATAATGATGTAAATATTGACTGAAGCGGAGGGGTTTGACCGTCTGCCGTCTGTCCGTCGAGGCTTCTCACCTGTGCTCTGCAGGCTGGGAGGAGTGTTGGCGGGTGGGGGGAAGCTGTAGGAGCGGGCCTGCAGGGCCGGCGGCGTCTCGTGGCTGATGCTCTTCGTCCTCTTCCTACACTCCACAGCCAGCCGGCTCCGGCAGGCCTTGTGGCAGTTCACCCCGCAGGCTGCCGGGGCACACGGGGAACGAGGCCGGCGAGGAAAAGGTGTCGGGAGACGATGGCGACGACGGCGGGTTGGTGGGCGGGAGGGTGAGAGACGACCGCCGCAACGGGAAGAAAGAAGGAGACAGGAAGAAAAGAGGGTCAGACAGAAGAAGACACTGCATGCAGACACACGGACAGACAGGCCAACCGTACCCAACGACAACCTGGTCAGCCCGGGGGGGTCTGAGAGATCAACAGTGATAGGTCATCACTGTTCTTCCAGCAAGGCGGCAAGATAACAATAAAGGTGTTCTGTGCTGTACATTTTCATACCTTCCTATCATTTCTGTTAGAAATTACCTGAAATATCTAGAACGTGCTCTTAAGGTGCCACTCTGATCATCTTTTGATCTATTTTCAAAGAGTTCCAAGTAGTCTTCTCATCAGATGATGCCGTTTTTAGCCAAAATCTAGAAATATGTGTCATTTTCTAAGACATGGTTTCTGCAGTAGTTCATGAAATAGTCACCTCTGAGTTGTGACGGGATTGTTGGTGTGGAGTAACCCTGTCCTCATTTCCCATCATTCCTTTGTTTACACACTCACCTGCTAGCTCACAGCCCCTCACACCCCCCTCCCTAACATTAGTGGTGCAACAAAAATGGCAGCTGTATCAGATCTGTCCAGCCGTCCAGTTTAGATCCAGAGTCCAGCTCAGACGTGGAAAACAGAGACGTTCATGGATCAGTTTGTCTGCAGGTGGAGGATCTGAATGGAGCATGGAGCTTGTGGCTCGCCATAGCAGCTTCTGATTTACAATGATTTTTAGTAAAGAAAAATGCAGACATGCATTTTGGAGCTTAATGTTCTCCATCATCAAGAAAAGGCCCAACAACATGGTTTCCCTTGTTCTATCCTAGGCACTCTAACATTGGGAGTTGGGTCATCTAGACCCACTAGACAGAGCTCTGAACCATTTTTTTCAATGATTTGTGATCTTCACTGGTGTCCATGGACAAAGCCTCTCCACCTTTATCCACCTTTGTCATGGTAGGGAGAACACGTCAATGAGAGGATCGGGTCATCTGGACCCCATAGGATAGCACAAGGGTTAATTGCATTTTTCAGTCCTGATACCCATTTTTCCTGCTACTTCAGAGCTTGCAGCTCACAGAGCTGATGTCCTGAGCTCTGGGCTTCCTGCGCTGCTCAGGGTGATTCATTACAGTTACTTCCCTGGAGCTGCGTAATGGATATGAATGGCTATGGGGGCTCCCTCATTGACTTCCTCTGGTCTCATTAATGAAACAAGCCTGAACACTTCCAGCCACACTGCAGTCAGTCCTTTGGAGTGGAGGGGACATTGAGTGGGGGCTGAGGGCAGCAGGTTGTGTGTCTGTGTGCACAGAAATATTTATTCAAAAGTCTGTTTTTGTTTTCAACTATCATAATCCCAAATTTCCTGCCTTGTTTTCTCATTAAGAGATTTAATTTCTTTTTTTTTTTTGGTCAGAATATGTTTGTGCTAATTACCAAATTAGCATAATCAGACTGGAATTTCTCTTCTTTAAACCCAAGCTTCCTATTGTTGTAGGCTGCAGGTAATGGACCTCCACGGACCAGAGGAACACTAATTACTCTGGCTGCTATGCAACTGGACAGCTTGACAATAGCTTGCCTGCTATTTAATGAGCACTGGTTGGCCTTCCTGAGAGCCTGGATGAAAGAGGAGCCACAACTGCTAATTCAAGTGCTTGTTTGTCAAGAAGATGTTGAAAGAAATGTCCTTAAATAGCGTTGTGTGAGGCATGATAAATGATAAAACAAAAATTTAGATTTACAGAAATGGCTTCATTTAACTTTTGATACGTCTGTACTCCAGGCTTAACAGAAAGTGAAATATTATAAACTTTTCACTCATTCTTCTGGCATTGACAGTAACATAAGAACTGGACTGAACAACTCCTCCCCCTCACATTCCAAGAGGAAGTACCTGCTGGCCCCAAAAAGCCAAAATCCTATAGACTTCTATAGAGAATCAAACACCTGTTAACCATTCTTGTTCTACTACCTTCTTATTAACATGTTCCTGATAATGCACTTTTTTTTCATCATATTTTTCTGTAGTTGTAATTCTTAAAGTTATAAACTGACAGATGCCTCCATAAAAGTTGTAGCATTGCCACATACGTAAATGTATGTTTGGAGTTGTCTATTTACTGAAAAGAAAAGAGAAAATTCAGTATTAACTTTCCTTTGTTAACCCTGGTTAACATGGTCCTGGCTATATGTTTATTTCTTTTGGCGTTTATGTTAAATGGATAGCAGGGGTACGGAAACTACATAATCAGGAGACTCTGGACTACAAATATGGCTACCTGGGGACTTCCTGTGTCCCAGGTGAAAAACAAATTAATAGGAGGAAAAGGGGGGTGAGGCAAAGAGACACGGGAGTTGACAGCTGCAGGATGCCGAGGATTACCGTTACGTTGGAGAGAATACTCTGGGATTTATTTCTACAATCAGGTGAGACCTCCACATGTATGGGTAGACTGAAAACCCCACCAACGGTGGACAGAGCCGGTACGTCGTGTACGTTCATCCTATGGACGGAACTTCCACGTCCCGCGAGTCACTTGGATCTCTGATTTCATATGGAGGGCGGAGGATGCCAAGACAGGCGATGACTTTGTAAATAACGAACTAACATTAAAGAAAAACGTTGGTGTATTGGGTGAAAAACTGGGGAAGCTTGTGTGGGGTTGAATACCTGAGAGTGTTTAAAAACTTGAGTCATACTGTTTGTTTGTTTGTTTGTTTGTTTGTTTGTTTGTTGTGAGAGTGGTTGCCATGGATATGTAGACGGGCCAATCACGGCTTACTAAGGACATCCCGTTCCAACATGGTGAAGGACATATCGCGGAAAAATGGCAACTCAATTGACCTCCTTGGGTTGGAGCCGGAAGCAAGCATTTCTGTGGGTGATGTCACACGCCATTCGCCCACTTATATATCATACAGTCAATGGTTACAAGTAAAATTGTTTTGTATACACTCACCAGCCACCAGACACATCTGTCCAACCACTCGCTAACGCAAATTTCTTATCAGCCAATAACAAGGGAGCAACTCTGTGCATTTATACATCTAGACATGGTCCAGACGATCCGCTGCAGTTCAAATCGAGCACCAGAATGGGAACGGAAGGGGATTGAAGTCAAGGGAATTGAAATCTTTTAACGTGCCAGACTGACTGGTCTGAGGATTCCAGAAACTGCTGATCTACTGGGATTTTCCCCCACAACCATCTCTAGGGTTTACAGAGAATGGTCCTAAACAGAGAAAATATTTAGTGAGCAGCAGTTCTGAGGGTAGAAATGTCCTGTTGATGCTAGAGGTCAGAAGAGAATGACCAGACTAGTTCCAGCTGAAAGAAAGACAACAGGAACTCAAAGAACCACTGGTTCCAACCGAGGTCTGCAGAAGAGCATCTCTGAACGCACAACACGTCCAACCTGGAGGCAGATGGACTACAGCAGCAGAAGACCACAGCGGGTACCACTGCTGTCAGCTAAGAACAGGAAACTGAGGCTACAATTCACACAGACTCACCAAAACTGGACCATAGAAGGTGGAAAAACGTCGTCTGGTCTGATGAGTCTCCATTTCTGCTGCCACATTCAGATGGTAGGGTCAGAATTTGGCCTCAACAACATATAGCATGGATCCATTCTGCCTTGTATCAACGGTTCAGGCTGGTGGTGGTGGTGTCATGGTGTGGAGGATATTTTCTTGGCACACTTTAGACCCTTTAGTACCAGTTAAGCACAGTTCTAGTGCCACAGTTGCTGACCATGTCCATCCCTTTCTGACCACAGTGTTTCATCTTCTGATGCTACTTCCAGCAGGATAAGGCTCCATATCATAAAGCTGGAATCATCTCAGACTGGTTTCTAGAACATGACCTTTGGGATGTGTTGGAACCAGAGATCGGCATCATGGATGTTCAGCTGACAAATCTGCAGCAGCTGTGTGATGCTGTCTGTCAGTACAGACCAAACTCTCTGAGGAATGTTTTCAGTACCTTGTTGAATCCATGCCACCAAGGATTAAGGTGGTTCTGAAGGTTAAAGGGCTCCAACCAGATACTAGAAAGGGGTACTTGATATAGTGGCCGGTGAGTGTGTGATGACTGTATAAAAACCATCAATTTAATCTTAGCGATGTTTGTTTGTTTTAGACATTAGCTGCTTTTAATTTACTTGTTTGAGCCTTGCGCTTGACCATTTCCAAACCCCTTTTTTTTTGGTATATTTTATAAAGCTGCTCAGCGATCATGATAGAAAAAGAATTCAGCTGAATCGCTATTGTGTCTGTTATTACTTTTTCTGAAGGACACATGACAAACAGCTGCATCTGATGTCCTCAGATAATCCCTCTTATCTCTCCACCAGTTTTACCATGACTTAAGTCATGATAAATACCGTCTACTTTTCAGTCACTTTCCTACAGTGCTTTACAGTCACAGTCCCATTCATCCACACACACACATTTACACACTGATCATCAACCCAAATTCATATGGGGGGGTCCACATTTTGACCAGAAAGCCTATGTGTCTTTTGACAGACAGACTAATGCGAGAAAATCGATTTAAAAGGCTTTTTAATAGATTTTTGAAACCGAAAATTGCCAAATCGGCTGTAAATATCCAGAGAAAATCAAAAGCTTTAATCAAAACTCCACACTGCTAACTATTTGATACCTGCAAAGATTAGTCTATTACACATTCAAGATTTCTAACCATATGTATATAATGTTCAATCCTCAACCACAAAGCTGTATTCTAACCCATTCATGCATGAGTATTACTCTAAAAGCCTCTGTCTAAGCACTGGCCCTTGCAATCCACAAAAATGAGTGGGTCCACTCATTGTGACATCACAAAGTGAGAAACAGCCCCTTCCCAGGAAGAGCCCGTGCTGCCAGCACCGCCCCCAGGTTTAACAGACACGCCCACTTTCTCCATGGAGCTAGCGGTGACCGGCTAAACACTTTACATTTAAATCAGTGGTCCCCAACCCCTGGGCCGCAGACTGGTACCGGTCCGTGGGTCATTTGGTACTGGGCCGCACAGAAAGAATAAATAACTTGCATTACTTCCGTTTTATTTATTTCGGAATCTGAAAGATGTTTTATTTTGAAAAATTGCCCAATTCGGTAGATCTTCAAGACATGAGGGTAGATCGCAGGCCAGCAAAGATAAATAAAAAATCAAAATCAAAAACATACTTCTAAACAATCCACCAGCCAATCAAAATCCTTACCGAGAAGTACGGGACTTGATTGACATGCAGAACGGCCAATTGGACATCTTCTAATACATACGTCACTGCACATGCGTGTTTAAACACACTGAGCGCAAATTCTGTCATCAGAAAGGGGCTTTCTGCCCGCAGCGCGTCAAGTTCCCTGCAGAAGACCACTCTGGACAACCGCAGTGTTTATTGAAGCCCCCCCGCATGTCCTCCTGCTACCAGCTTTGCGGTTCTCGCCCGATAAATACGAGTTCATTAACCCTTGTTCTATCCTAGGCTCTTTAACATTGGGAGTGGGGTCATCTAGACCCACTAGACAGAGCTCTGAACCTTTTTTCTTCAATGATTTGTGATCTTCACTGGTGTCCATGGATTACATTAAATTTTTCCACCTTTATCCACCTTTGTCATGGTAGGGAGAACACGTCAATGGAAGGGTGGGGTCATCTAAGATAGCACAAGGGTTAAGGAAGCAGTTTTTTTGCGTGGCACGCGCTTCGTACGGAGCCAGCAGCGCCTGAAATGCCATGCTCCCCCCATTGCACAGTTTACAGCAGAGCCTGACAACGATAGTCACTGTTTTCTGTCTTTGTAATAAAACGCCTCATATGTTAATACAAAAGTATCTTTGCGTAATCTTACTGTGTATTTTTAATCATCGTATATAAACAACAATGTACAAATAAACATGTAACTGATAAACATTTAACGGTCTATGTCATTTTTGACGCATTCCAAGGCGCTCTTCTCGGTCTCGTGATAAGTTACCGCTAAAATAAAACCCAGGAACTAACAAAATGAGTAAAAAACAAAACGTCTTTGGAAAGTTTCTCTGCCGAGGGGAAAAGGTCCAGCCAGGAGACAGAAGAGGAGCCTTCCACTTCCAAAAAAAAGAAAGCTACATTTAACAGACAGTACTTCTTTTTTGTACCATGAGTGTGGGAAGGGGGGAGGATGATGACACCTGTGCCATGTCAACTGTTAAGCGTGTCAAAATAAAAGCACAGGGTTGGTCTTGTCACGTATTTGATCCTCCATCATCCTAGTATTGATACAATAATCACCCGCCTGTATTTGAAAGACCGGTCCGTGAAAGTTTGCGTGACGTCATACCGGTCCGTGGCATGAAAAAGGTTGGGGACCACTGCTTTAAATGAACAATATGTACATCCACCTGTGCGAAAGTTTTTTGCTTGTTTTCGTGGAAGAAACGCAGACTCGCTGCCGAGGTCGACTTTAGGATGACGTCATGATATGGGCGGTGCCCACAAGGAGAGAAAGGCGGAGCCTCAGAGATCGAGTCGTCTTACTTCAGGATAGAAAGATTAGCTGTAAAACTAACTCCTATTTTATTTATTTAATGGACCAACCTGTTGTCCTGATCACAGCTGGCCGCTGCTGCACCCCCCCCCCCCCTCCCACCTGCCTCTGTGCAATCACCGGGTTCTCAGCTGTTTTCAGTCCCTCATTTTTGTGTTTGGGTCCTTAGGTTTCTGTCCCTGTGGTTTCAGTGTCGCAGTGTCCTGTTTGCTCAGTGCGACTGGATGTATGTCTTCCTCGTGTATTCGAGTAAATCTTTTGACTTTCGAGTCCTTCCTGCATGTGGGTTCCTCAGTTACGAGTCATTACACTCGTACGAAGATCAGATTTTCATTTTGCTCACATTTGGCTCTAAAACGAGCCATCAAAAAATACTTTTTATTGGGCTGTATAACGTTCAATTTGAAGCAATCCTATCTGACAGTAGGATTTTTGTAGCGTATTTTTCCCTGTTTGGATGCTTGTGTAGAACTCACACCTTACTGTAGGATTTCTTGTTCAGTAGAATGACCTGCACCATGGACAGATCATTTTAGGTGATTTTCTCCTTTAAGCTGACTGCTCTTTTACTATTTATAGGTGTCCGGTTTTTGCAGTGTTGAAAGCTGCCGTTTTGGAAGTAAAGCAGAAACAAATAACCTTGATTATAAGGTGAGAAGATGCATGAATACCAACTTTTTCCAAGCATCAATACTTCCTGAAATCCTTCATCGGACACTAATATGCTTGATTAGCAACATTCTCCTGAACATTCGCCTACAGTAAAACACCGATTCTCATTATAATCATCCCTCACACTTAATGCCAAAAACTGCCTTTTCCCAGAGGAAATGAGCAGAGCCATGGGTCTGCGTGAAGCTAAAGGTCTGCAGGATGGATGGGGGGAGATGGTGGAGCTTTCTGACCTGTGAGTGTACATTTCTAAATGAGCCAGCCTCTTCAAACACTGATCCAGGCTGCGGACTGGAAGGGCTGATGGAGTCTGTCCAGCTGGCTCTTTGAGGACAAGGCTGAAGCATTTCTGCCTGGACTTTGATGCTCTGCATGTTGATGAGATGAAGTGTGCTTGCTTGTGAGTGTTGGAACTGATTGGAAAACCAAGGACGCCTTAAAGGATCTGTGCCTCACCGTAAACCGAGGCCTCAGAGATGAAACGAGACAAGCACTTACATCAAACCTTTAAGGAACTGTATTCTCACCTTTGCACTTGTATCCTTGCTTATAAAAGCCCCAAATCTGCAAAAGAAACAAAGGAGACAAAGATGTTTATTGCATTGTTTTTTGATGGAAAAATAATAAGGGAAATGTTTAAAATCATCAGAATAATAGCGAATGCAGAAGATGTACTTTATTCTTCTTTTAAGTTACTGACAGCTCCAATCAAAGTGGAGTTTTTGCTGTTTTTACATTTTCTTGATGATGGAAGACATCTAGAAACTGCAATTCTGAGTATTTCTTTATTTAAATTGTTGTAAATCAGGAGCAGATGAAAAAAATGCTGTTTTAACCCTTGTGCTGTCCTATGGGGTCAAGATGACCATTGACATGTTCTCCCTACCATGACAAAGGTGGATAAAGGTGGAGAGGATTTCATGTAATCCATGGACACCAGTGAAGATCACAAATCATTGAAGAACAAAGGTTCAGAGCTCTGTCTAGTGGGTCTAGATGCCCCCACTCCCAATGTTAACGTACCTAGGATAGAACAAGGGTTAAAAAGGTTGTAGTTGTTGCGTTCAAACTACAATCAGCGGGCCATAAGCTCCCAGCTCTGCTCCATTCTGATCCTCCACTGTCAGACCAATAGACCCATGTTCGTCTTAGTTTTCCTGGTCTGAGCTGGAATCTGGATCAGAACTGGACGGCTGGATAGCTCTGATCCTGCTTGACGTTTTTGTTGCACCGCTAATGTTAGGGACGTGTCCCACAGCTGCTACGTACATTTTGCACACATTGCATGGATGTAAACTGGTCATACGTGAATCTACGTGGAAAAAGAGAGAAAAGTTGTGGTCTTTAGGTGAAATGTTCACAGATGTATCAGGAATGAACCACCTTAAAACCACAGAAGAAGTAGGAATAAACACGCTAAGAACACGTAAACCAACGTAGAACATGAAGCGTGTGATTATTGTGATGTTTCTCTGTAATTCATCAGTGATTCATCATCAATGATGTCATCTGAACGTGATCTGTGCGCCGTATACGTGATCTAAAAGTTAGACATCAGTGGTTCATGCAGGAAAAGTCTGCTAGACAAACGTGGAACGCTCCTGGAAACACACACATTGGTGTGTGCATTTTACAAAAATCACACACAATTGCATACGAGGTACGCTATAATTGCGTACAAACTACGTAAAATACGCATAAAATGTGTAATTCTCAACTGACCAAAAATTCTGAACAGCTCAAAACTGAATTCATGTAAAGACCCGTCGGCTGAAACCTGCAACGGATGTCTGAGCACATTGACAAACACAAAAAAACATGTATGAATGACGTAGATCACGCATGGATCACGGAAGACTGAAAAAGGGCTGAATGTCTGTAGCGGCTGTGTGATACGAGGTTGGGGGTGTGAGGGACTGTGAGGGAAGAGAGTGCAAAGAAAGGGATGATGGGAAATGAGGGCATGCTTACTCCGTGCCAACTGTTCCACCCACGTCTCAGAGTTTCTACTGAACTCCATAAGAAACTATGTCCAATAAAATCCCAGTTTTCTTGGTAAAAATAAACGGCATCATTGTTACGGAAAGACCACTGGGAGCACTTTGGAAATAGATCAAAAGATGATTGGAGTGGGTCTCTAAGCCAAATAAAATGGCCAAAATGTGGCATGTTGAAAAGCTTAAGCTGACTGGAAAAGGTCGCATATGAAGAAATGAGCATAAAAATCCTAAAAGGAAGACAGTGAGGTCAACTGCACTCGCTCAAATCAGAAGGGTATGAGTTGGTTTTGACTAAAGGGCTAAAGAAAAATCACGCTCTGCAACATGGAGGAGGTTCAATTATGGTCTGGGCTGCTTTGCTGCTTTCAGAACCCGGTGCACTGAATCTGAAATCTAATGACTTTTATGTTATTTTGGAGCTAAATGACGTGGAAAGTGTGCTTCAAGATTCACTGTCACTAAACATCTGTGGGTCTTTCATTGCAACTGTTCTACAAACGGTCAAAAGCAGCGTCTGGTTTAAGGGATTTTCTTCTAGGCTTACATTTTTCTCCATTTGTTCTGGGTTTTTTTCTTTCATCACTGAAGGAGAGCCTTCAGTACTGTCATGTGTACATTTATATTCTGACTGAAACACGGGGGAGGGGGGGCAAAGAGGCATTTAGCTGGGCAGAGGGGGTGGCGGGCCGCCGAGATCAGGCAGAACAGAGGAAGCGCGATGGCGGCGGGGGCAACAATGACATGAAAGGGCCGGAGCTGGAGATCACAAACGGAACATCTAAGGAGGCAGAAATGTCCTGACCTCTTCACAAACACGCACACACACACACACACACACACACACACACACACACACACACACAAGCCTCAACCACACAAGCGGAGACTGAAGAACAAAGAGAAGGACACAACTGTCGGCACAGCTCTGCCTTAGCTCGCCAGCTTTTCTGCCTCTGGCAGTAAAACTGCATCAGGAGCTGCAACTGACAGGTTCGTTGGACCGCCCACCGTCAACCTTTTGGAACAACAACACGTTTAAAATGCAGAGTTTACCTTTGACACACACACACAGACATGCACTTATTGAAGCAGCTTTCTGTGAGCAACTACACGCAGATGTTTTTTTCTTAAATATCTTCTTGAACACAAGCAGGAATGTTTTTACATTCGTTGTCTTTCCTTCAAAGAGCCACTCTGACGAAAAAAGCCGTTTTTAACATGTTCAGGATTAAAACGGCAGTATTTCTTTTTTCAAATCAGGATAAATCAAGAGCAGACGAAAAAACTGAGAGAAACTGAGTTTGAGAAAGCTTTCAGTAGTGGTGCAGCACCTGAAGTGGGCAGGGCCAAATTCTCCCTGCTCCGCCCACTTCTGATCATCCACCTACAGACCAACAGATCCATGAACGTCTTTGTTTTCCTGGACTGAGCTGGAATCTGGATCAGAACTGGACGGATGGATGGATCTGATATTGTTGCCATTTTTGTTGCACCGCTTGTGTTAGGTTGGGGGTGTGAGGGGCTGTAAGCTAGCAGGAGAGAGTGTAAACAAAGGGATGATGGGACATGAGGGCAGGCTTACTCTGCAACAACAGTCCCTCCCACACTCGGAAGCAAATCTCTGATGAACCCCTGCCACTCAACATCGATTTTTGGCTAAAAACATCATAATCACAACCAAAAGACCGACGGGACCCTTTTAGAATAGATCAATGGCTGATCGGGTCTTTAATAATTAAAGTTTGTCCCCGGCTGGAATTGCAAGTTGGAAAAGAGCTGAGAAAGAAAAAGGCTGGAGCGATGAACACTAGATTTGCACCACTTTGACATTTCGTGCCAAGTCTTGTCCAACTGTGAGTACATGTGCGGGTATCGTGTAGCAACAGTCCGGTGTGAAAAACATATAATCAACGTGCTCTCAAGATTGCATGTTTAGCACACTCCTAAATGCACCACACAAGCCCCGTGTGTACGTTCCTTCAGGCCTAGATTTCTGCTTAAACAGTTCCTGCCATTTCTGGTAGCTTCAGTTTTCTTATTCTTCTTCATTTATGTTTTTAGTTTATTTGTCGTGCTGATCCATAATGAGACATTGACTCTGTCCTCTAATGAAACTGTGTCTCTGCAGCACAGATCATCGGCTTTACTGTAAAAAAAAAAAACTTTTTCTTTCCCTTTTTGAATTACAAACAGGCAGAAATCAAATCAGCTCCGTGTGGCTTTTCTCCATGCGAAAGCAGACATGCACATCTCTCTATGATTGGAAAGGCGTTGAACTAATGTGACAGAAACTATAATATGATGAACGTCCTTTTGATGTGTGGATTTACAAGGAGATCCATCTTCATTGGAAAATTTGAATAGTAATTGAGAGGAAACCATTCCTTTTTTTGCTTTGGGAATTGTGTTTTAGCTTCTGGAATTTGGGTTTGATTTCTATGATGTAATGTTGTTTTTTTTTTAACTGCTTGTTTTGCTTAATTGTTGCTGCGATCTTTCAAATGTCTTTGTCCCGTGTGATTTGTAGGTGTGCTTTGCCCTCCAGGGCCACGTTAGCTGAGGCATAAAAACTCAGTACGATGCACGGGGGGCTCGACTTTGCTTGAGCAACATAATTGCCGCAACTATTGAGAAATTCTGCAGGAAAATATTGTTTCGCTGCAGGTGCCAAACAGAGAAAGCAAAGCAAAGTGGCGAGAAGAGGAAGCGGCTGATGTGGCAACCTTTGCACAGTCACATGCAGAGGGAAGGCCTCCTCTTATCTTCCCCGGCCTTCTGTGCCAAATTTCCCCTTGAGATGACTCCAGAATGTCAGCCTGAGTGCATCAGTGCACTGGAGTGTGTTAATGAAAGCCTAGAGATGCATTCTGCGCCAGCATTCCTTTGTGAGCGCTCTGCAGCCCAAATACAACCAAAGAAATGAATGTGAAGCCACCTCCGGGTCTCTGGCACCATCCCCACGCTGACTCACTAAACATCAGATGTCTCCTCGGGGTGCTGTTCAGGGCGAGAGGACGCTCTCCCACGTACAAGCGCAGAGCCAACACTGCTACAGAGGAGAGCAATCATTTCATCCAATTACCTTCCTCCCATATTTCCCAGAGCGCAGCTTCAGCAGCGAGAGGCTACTACCCAGAGTAATTGGCATTGGCCTGATCTGACACTGAGAAACCTCTGAGAAATGATCAATCATGGCTGTCTGGGAAAATAACGAGAAGTTTTGTGGCTGAGGAACGGCGCGATGAGTGCAAATGATTTTTGACCTTCTGAAACAAACTCCGACTCGTGCTTTTCCGCAGAGAAAGAGAACTTTTGATGAACGCCGATGAAAGGATCTTTTAGAAGGACCTGTACATTTAATCTATAGAGTTTTGCTGCATGTCACTTTTAAAGGGACGGATGCTGGGAAGGAAGAAAGAAAGGCAAATAAGATTGACTCACAAAGCCGGCGCAGTGCTCACAGAATGTGGGCTTCACATAGGTGGCTTCGGCGAAAGTGTGAATGAAACCCATCTTGCAGTTGAGCAGAGAGCTGGCCTTCATAAAGTAGTCGATCATCTCCTCCCTGCTGATCTTCCCGTCTCTGTGAGAGGAGACGAAGGTCAGACGGACAGCCCCTCCAGCTCCTCCTGCAGACAGAGCCAGCACTCACTGGTTCTTGTCCAGTTCCCCAAACTTGCTCAGGTAGGGAAAGTTGTTCCTGATCGCTTCGAATTCGTCCCTGGAGATGTGCCCGTCACCGTCGGTGTCGAAGTTCTTGAAGACCGACTGCAGGCAAAGAAGATCCGTCAGACCGCTCGTCGCACACTACTTTCAGGACATCCAACAAGCGGGGGTTTGCCCAAAACCTCCCTGTAAACAGCTGCATCTTTTATTGGAACTTTGCTGTTAAAGTTTGCTTTAGTGTTGAAAGCAACAATAACTGGCAAAACGAAAGGCTGCCTTCCTGTTTTGGCATCTCCATTGTTCACAGAAAGCTCTGCTTTGCCAAAAAGAAAAAACAGTTTCATAAAGTATAGTTTGTATCAATTTGATTTGATTTGATTTGATTTGAAATGGTTTATTTCAAGCAATCAAGTAGGAACAATACACAAAAGCAATACAATCTGCAGTTTTACATTCATACAGTAACTAATCAAACTTAGGATAATTAGGCATATTATTAATTTATATTTAAATATATATATTTTAGGCTTCAGGTGTGGGATTCAGTTTAAAGAAAGAAACATGAGCGTTAGGAGGATAAATATTCTCATCTTTAAAAGCATTTCATTGGTTTAAATAACCAGTTTTTATAAAAATATGAAGTTAAAATGAAACTTCCAAAATGATCCCAATAGAAAAGACTTTTCTGGGGGGAGCAGAAGTTAGCAGATTGGTCCGATACACTCCTCATCGATGTGCTCTCAGAAAGTACTTTCACACCGGCAGCATCGACATGAGTTCAAGTGCCCACTCCCCCCAAGAAAAGTCTGTGTTGATGCAGGTCGACCCGAAATTCTGCGTTCAGATCTTTTATGTTCATGTTTTGCTACGTCATTTTTGCGGTCCAGTTGCGGGCTCTACGAACAAAACGGGCGTTCATCGATCGCGCGCAGAAAGTTCAACATGTTGAACTCTTGACCGCAAAAACGTTGAACATGGACCAACCAGGGATTCGGATTTGGTTGTGCTAAACGTTGTAAACACGATCAGGAAGGACAAATGAATAATTGGCAGTTTGGTATTTGTGGGATTTGCACTGAGTTGCATTTTGACGCCAAGCCTCTACCGATTGGAAGTGGGCGGATAAGCTCTAGTAAACAGTAAAAATACAAAAACCGACGCTCCTAGCTTGTCCTATGTGAACACCTGTATAGCAACACATGCCTCGTTCACACCGGGCTCGGAAACGCGTTCAATGAAAAGTCTGTGTGGACGAACCGATAGGCCTACGCATTTAAAACTCTTGCATTAACGTGTCCTTACGCAACTTTTGATGTGCGTTGTTGGGAACTATGCACAAAACGAGCCGCATTTGAACGCACGGCAAAAGTTAAACATGATGAACGTTGGCCAAACAGAAGCTTAGATTTGGTAGTAATGAATGGGTACTTTTTCAACACGAAAGTACCAAACGTTTGAAAATTGATCTTTGAGAAAAAAAAATTAATAACTGCTGGTTTTATTGTACGGCTGGAATGATCTAACACCAAGACTTTGATGTATGGGAATGGAGCTGAGAAAGAAGACGGCGGGAGCAAGAGTCACCAGATTTGCACCGCTTTGACATTTCACACCGAGACTCTTCAAACTGTAGGCGCCTGCGCTAGCATGGAGTGGCCACAGCGTACTGTGAACACCATATGCTTAACATATGCTCGTTCAAAAACTAGAGTTCAGCGCGATTGTGGCATAGGATTAGTAAAGCCAAGAACTGACTTCAGCAATTATTAAGAATTCAAGGGGGGGGGGGGTTCTTAACACTTTCTACAACAAATGGAAACTTCTACACCCAAAACCAATCCTGGCAGCATAGACTTTCTAGAACTCGTTCAAGTCCAACTTTTCAAGTCATCCCAAAATCATAATGCTAATTAGACGATAAAGTGATGATTGAAATTGGAGACATTATTTTTGTTGATGACATATGAATGTTTTGTTGTATTTGTTAATCAGCCAGCTGGAAAACTGTGATTCAAATTTTTGTATGTCTGACCTTCATAGGTCTATTTTCTTTTATTCCATTCCCCTTTTTCAATTAGCTCTTTAACTAATTACATCTACCCACCGAGGTGTTACTGTGGAGACGGGGAACTAAAACCCGCCGCAGAACTACCGGAGCAAATCATTCTGAAACTCTAGACAAGAGAAAACTCAAACCAACCACTGGACTCATCAACACAGTGTCTGTTTGCGTCTCTGTTAGGGTTTCATATTTGTTTTTCATTAAAATCATTTGATTTTGTCCACCCATGTGTTCATTTACACACCTTGGGCTCCTGGAGACGAATACTCTTCTGTCTAGTCAAAGCGCCTAGCCTTAATGAGGGTTACGGAAAAGCAGATGAAAGTCTCCGTTTCAGCAGATTTTTGCAGGATTGAGGCGTGTTTGTTGTGCTGCAGAACTGCTATGATCCCAACAGCATGAATCATTAAAATAAATTAGTCATAATGTATTTGTCCAAAGTTTTCCTTTCAGGCAAAAGTTGTAGATTTAAAATGTGCAAAAATGCTTGAACTGTGGGACCGTAGACCAGCATTTATCACTGAAACATCTCAAAAGGGTTGGACGGAATCCAAAAACCATCATATGATTAAACTTTGGTATTTTAGAATCCGTAGACGTGTGACGGCGTGCAGACGCCCACCTCCACCATCTTCTCTATGTGTTTCTTGATGATGGTTGGGTCGGCGTTGGGCTTCACTGACACAGCCCACTCATCGATCACAGTGGGGGTGGGTTCCGTGGGGGCCGGGCTGGAGTTTTGCTACGGAGTAAAAGAAACACAAAAAGTAAGGCGTGTCCTTCACAACTGCACTGGTGAAATCATTTCTGACTGAAAGTCATTTGTTATTGAACTGAAACGTCTGCAAAATATTTAATTACCAAATAAATGCTTTGAATAATTTTGGAATAAAATAAATATCAAGTCGTTTTTCTTTTCACAAGTTTATATTTGAAGCCATAAGAGTTGTTTGAGTAAAGATTCAACTTTTATTTTTCTTAAAAATGTGCATTATGTAAACCTTTATTGATAAAAACTGTGTTTAAAAACTGCTACTTTGATGCTTATCAAAAGAAAATCTGCCAGTGGGCTCAGAATTTTTGACTGATTTTTAAGGGGCCCGTTTTTAAACTGATGGTAAACTTAGCTTGCTATTGCTAAACGGAATCTTTTCCAAATGAAAATCATTCTGCGAGCTCATCTTTTGAAAAATACCCAGTGATTAAACCGTGTTATACCACGGTCCGGGTGAATACTCCATTCTGATTGGCTGCTGGGTGTACATTAAAAAGTGATAACCTAACGCCCCAAAAAGAAGTTCCGGCCTCCTATCTTAAATCTTCTGTATCACTGTTCTGGCTTTTTCAACCAACCTTTAGCTTCATCATCTGGACAAAAACAAGCGGTAAGAGGTGAACTTTCTCTCTGAACTGATGCTTTATAATGTATATATCGATTTATATTATATTGACTGCAGCACATCGTCACATTACCATGACAAGGCGCCGCACCACGTAACAAATAGTCCGCTTTTTGTGAGAAATGCGATCCAAATCGGAAAAAAAACAAGAAATAAGGACTAAAAACTGGTTAGTATTTATTCCTTTTGTAAGTGACCGTGGTATAAGCGGGTTACTGGCCTTGGAAGTGTGCGTTATTACTTTTTAATGCACTTCGCGTCGCATCGGACGGTTCAGGCTTCCACGGCGTGCGTTAAAAAGCGACAATGCACACTTCGTCAGCCATTAACCCTTACTTGTGCAGAGCTCCTGCAGGACGGCGCCGGACCGGGCGGGTGCAGCACTCACCGCTGTCTTCCGGGGTTCTCTCTGCAGAGACATCTGGTAGATCTCCTCCTCTGTGTGGTACTGGTCCAGGGAAACCTGCACAGACAACTGGAACGTCTCAGACTTTGATGGGAACGGTGATTCTCAGCTTCTGGTCACTGGTTTCAGCTTTTGTTGTTGGCGTCTGTGGTTTCTGAGGACAGAACTTTAAAGAGTTTTTCACTCGTGGGTTTCCACATCTGTTGATGAAAGCAGGAGCTGAACCAGAGGAAGTCTCGTTTTTGTCCCTATTTTAACAGAAGCTCTTGTGTGTTGCATCATAAGATGCTGCAGAAAGAGGTTTTTATTCCTCGTTTGAACTTTTTGTTCCGGTTCTCTGCCAACTGGAACCTTTGATTCTGATCATGTGACGTCTGTGCATCATCCGTCCACAGCATCAATCTGATTATTTACGTTCGATCTTAGACGTGTTATTTTTTTGTGTGGTTCTTCTTGCTAACATGTGAATTTTGGAAAGTCTTTTTTTTTTCGTAATCCGATCCTGCATCCGATCCGGGGGGCTAGAATCCCTCCTTCTTCACCTGACCCCATGCAGCTGCAGGGTCACTTCTAACAACCGACAGCAGCCGGAGGAAGCTGAAGGCCAAACAAACCGGTAAATAAGGTGCAGAGAAGCCTCCTCCCTCTCAGGACCTCCTCGGAAAATGTCCTTCTTGAGAGCAAAACACTTCAGAATCGGCAAAACTCTCTAAAAGAATTCCAGTAGTTTTTATTTTAAGCAACACGCCTTCCAAACTGTTTAGCAGGAAATATTAACCTATTATTTGTGTTTTTAAGCTTCTTTTTTAAACAATTTTCATTATTTATTGGACATCTATAGCCTTGTTTACATAAGCTAATTAGGTAGCTGATTTAACATTTTGCTAATTATTTCAGCCGTTTTTGTTCATACTTTGGTTAGCAGCTCCAACAGACAACATTCACACAGAGGCTGTTTTCCCCTAAAGTAAGAGCAAACTCAAATGCTATTTTTGTCCAATCAGAGACAAACAGGAACTATTTCATTCATGCTGAAAATCGACATCCTTTTATTTTAGACATGGCACAAAGAAACTGTGATGTAGTTTTTGTTTGATCACTTATTGATCTATTCCTCTAATTACAGATATGTTTTTAGGAAAATCAAAAACCTGTGTCGTTTTCTAGGACAGTTTCTGCAGGGTTCAGAGCTCTGTCTAGTGGGTCTAGATGACCCCACTCCCAATGATAAAGTGCCTAGGATAGAACAAGGGTTACAAAATCAATGTTCAGAACATTACTGTGACTGAAAGTAGAAGTGAAAAACGGAACTAAACACGGCGCGTTTTTCACTCGGACATTCCTGAAGAGCACACAAACATGGCTGCCCTTGCAGATCACATCATCCGACCGGCTCCAACTGAAGCATTTTTGTGCCTTTTATAGCGTCCACGGTCAGCTGACTTTCAAAGTAACGTGGTGTGTTCGTTCTGCCTCACCAAAATTGAAGCTGAAGGGAACACAACAACTAATTGTGTGTAAAACCGTTTCATACGGTTCCATCCAGAGGAGGAGGAGGAGGGGAGAAACCGCTTGGTTGCTACTGGCGTGAGTGTGGCTTCAGAAACTTCTGCTGCGAGCTCTTCTAATGGTCCAAAATCCTATCGGATCTCCCAAACTAACGTCCACCTTCGTTGGGAAAGGCTAAGCAAATAACAACTTGTTTTCTGTGCGTGTTGATTACTTAAGGTTGGGGGGTTTCCCCTTTAAATGCTGTGAAAAAATGGTTCCCAACTGAAACTGTTTTCATGTCAGAATTTGTATGTTCTTAATAAAAGTGAAACAAGTCTGTAGATCCTGTGTTTTCTTAAAAATGCACTTTGGTGGAGAAAACTAAGTAGAAGACATGTAGTGTCATTTCTGAAAAATGCAGATTCCGGTTGCACTGATGATCGTGTAACCCCTTGCAATTGGACTAAGTGTGAACACCACGCCCTTATTGTGAAAGGGCCAATGTGCATGTAAGTTCCGGGTCGGCGGGTGCCCTTCCTGCCTGCTGCTTCCTGCTCCACAAAACGCAACGTACTAAAGAATAGCAAACATTTACTAGCTAGCTCATCAAGTGCACTACTCTGTTAAATGGCAAAAACGATGCAGTTCATCAAACGATCTGGACCTAACGTTACGAAGTCTGTTTTGATTATAGGGGTAACAAACACTAAAGCTGATAATGAGGTTGTTGAGTGTTTGCGTAGTTACGGGACCCTAAGCCGTGTGTTGTATGTAAACGATCCCACTAGTGCACTACACAAAAACCGGACCAATGAGCCGGTCTTTTTGGGGTTTGGAGTTATCATAAGCCCAATGCATGCTTGGAGGTTTTCAAATGTGATTGTGTCAAAGTTTTCAGGCGTCCTAGTGTGGCCACAGCATGAAGTGCACCCGCCGACCCGGAACTTATATGCAATTTGCCCTTTCACAATAAGGGCGTGGACCAGGTGTTCACACTTGGTCCAATTGCAAGGGGTTACATTTATTTTTATAATTAAATTGCTGCTTCCTGAATCGCATCACATCGAATCGCGAGGTGCCTCGAGATTCCTACCCCTACTGTTGGTGTCCCTCCTAGTTCCCATCATCCATATGTTTACATGCTTTCCTGTTAGCGTACAGCCCTCTATCATTAAAAAAAGAGCAATATCGGAGCTATCCAGTCGTCCAGTTTTGAGATTTCCTTTGAGAAAAGAAATATATACATTTAAACTTCATTTTCCTAATATATGCATAAAAAGGCTACAAGTGAAAAAGTATTTTCATCAGAGGGAATCTTTGAAGGATGACTGACTAAAACCACATTCAATAGACGACACATCCTACAGCAGCGTGGGTTTCCCCCCCCCGTCCTTTTCCGACCGTTTCCTCTCTTTGTTTCATCCGATCCATTCAGCAGGAAGGATGAGAGGTTTTTCATTTGGTTTGGCCTCTGGTTTAACACATTAAGGGGTAAATATTAAACATGTTAAATACAGAATAGAATAAATCAACCTGTTTGACTTTGCCTTCTGTTTTTTTCTGACTTTTGAGGGATTCATTGATTCTCTCTCCATCTTATCATGTCATCCAAGCGGGAGTTGAGCTCCATCAATTCCGGCTAGCTACCGCATAATTGAGTATTGACTGTCCGGCAGACTTTCCTGGTGGCTTTCAGACTCCAAACCTGCTGAAAAACCCGCTATATTGTTTTTTTCCTGGAGGGGGGGATCAAAAGGAAGTCTGGCTGAAATCTCACACCGCCGGCGGCCCGGCGGTATAATTGATCTCCTGGGATTGTTTAAGCTCTGCTCCTACATCCTACATAGAATAGTGACACACAGGAGCTGTGAGAGACTACAGACAGAACACAAAGTTTTGAAAGTTTTGTCAAATTGACTTTGACAACAGGTTGAAATAATAGGAATTCCCCCAAAAATGATCTAGGAGGCGCACTGCTGTCATAATAAAAGCTGAACGGTTTCCTGCATGAAATGTTTCTCTCCTTCCAGAGCAGCTCGACAGAAAGCCCTTTAGTCCTTAAGCTCAGCAAAAAGAACCGACAAGAGGTTTCCAATTTAAAGTTCCTCTGGTGGAACTGATTAAATCCCAGCATGCTCCTCTCATCTCCTTTTGCCTCAGCTTTTCTTTTTTTTTTTACGGTGAACTTAATCCTCGTCTGACTTCCGCGGCATCTTGTCCTCATCTGTCCGTCTCTGCCTTGATCTGTGCGTCTCCCCTTCAGCTTAGTACTAACGCCGTGTTCCACAAAGACGAGTTAAAGTCACAGACTCACCCCCGAATCAGATCCCTCCCCCTTCACATTAACACAATTATATCAGGTTGCAGACAGCGAGACTGCTGATTAGTCCAGCTTTCCACCTCAGGCTGCTCCTCTCAATGCCCATGTTGATCCTGAACTGACAGGTGAAGGTCATGAGGAGCTCTGCGCTCCTGAAAATCCAGACTTCTGTATTTTTTAGGCAGTTCTCTGAAATATTATGTTAGCGTTGCTTTATGTCGCTACCTTTCTTTTCTTTTCCTCTTCGACAGGAAGCACATTTCATTTGTACTCTGCAGCAGGTCCTATACTTTGCAGTACTATCTTACTTTGTCAAAGAAAAGGCATGAAAGGTTATTATGGAGGTTTTTTTCAGGGTGTTTCAATCTGATCATGCAATCTGAAAATATGTTAGAGGAGAAACGAGGAATCAACAACACCAACTGAATTTTATATCATCGTGAATTTTGGAACTACCACTTTTAAATGAAAATGTATTTTGCAAAATACTATTCAGTCTTGAATTTGGTCACACATTTAGTAATTTACACTTCAACATGAGTAAATGACATTCCAATGCATGCTTTGCTTTGAATTCATTTTAATCAATTGGATAGAATTTTAATATGCCATGATGTTTTAGTTAAAAATTCCAAACTGATCACTGTCATGCATTTTCATATTTTGGGTGTTACCCAAACGTCAAAAGCTCTTTAGTTTTGCTTTTTTCTGGCTGTGTTGCATTTATTTTGACACAAAAACACCGTGGCAAATTTAGATGTATTGGAATTTAAGTGACTTTAAAATAGCAAAAAGGGAATTTAAATGGCTTTTCGATAATCTTATCTGGTTATTTATTTTATGTATTTACTAGTTTTTTTTATTTACATTTACTTTTATATATTTAAACACATCTTATTATCTATTTTTACCTTTCTTATGATTTTATCCCGGTGTTTTCATATGGGGGTCTTTGGTACCAGGCCTTGATGGTACAAACTGAAAAATTCATCTTCTAATTGCAGGCAAAGGCTTAATAGCCAATTAAGAATTGAAAATTACTTTAAATTATGAGTGGAAAAACAACTTTGTTATGTTTTATTGGCATGTACTTTTGAATTTCAGATAAAATCATTAAACTTAAAGAAACGTCAACTTTCGTGACTGTACTGCACGGTTCACCGCCATGTGATCCGATCACAGCAGAAGGAGGTTGTCGGTTCAGACAAGGTGTTTCTGCCCCCGTTTCATTTCCCGAGTGCGCCATCAGGGACTGCAAACTCGTGGCACGATTCCAGGGGCTGAATTTAGGGAGGAATGATTCCACAACACACAGACACCGGACTCACAGTGAGCAGGTTCAGGAGGTCCATGTTGGCGTCGATGTTAGGCGGCGTGTTCTGGATGAGCGCCAGCTCCTGGAGGATGGTGTACAGCTGCTGGGCCTTCGCCAGGTTGACCCGCGTCTTGTCTTTGTCCGCCCAGTCTGGCAGCGCCACGTGCACCGCTATCAGGTCCTTCAGGTGCACTCCCAGAATGGGGAACCTGAACCCTGAGCTCTCAGAGAAACGCTTGCGGTAGTGACTGTAGTTTCCACAGGATGTGACCAGTTCAGTTAAGCTGTTGAACACCTAGCATGGAGGAGAAATGTGGTACTATTAGACGGGGCTGATATGAGACTTGTGAGCCAAAAACAGAGTGAAACTCTTCCCCAGATGGACTTACATAACTGAAGATACACTGTACCCCCCCCCCCCCCCTTCAAGTGTTAAATCCAACTTTTTAGAATCCAAGTGGCTCAAATACACAGTTCTAAAACTGCACTGTGTAGGAGTTGTGGGCACAGATAAGCAGCTTGGCCGCTCTGGCAGAGATGTGGACTTCTTCTGAACACAGACTCAATCAAACGCTAGCTAAGTCCTTTGACACGCGGCGAACATTGGATTTCTGACTGGGGGCGCCTGAAATAGATCGGCGATGGCAGAGCGGGGTGGGGGGGGGGGGGGGGGGCAGCCTTCTGCACCTTGTTGGTCTCCGCGCTGATGTGAGCCTGGGTGTCTTTGAGGCGAGAGATGGAGCTGTTGCTGAGGCCGCCCACCACCGCCATCAGGGTGTTGAAGTTCTGCAGCTGCAGCAGCTTCTGTCGATGCGAAAGGGGGAAAAGTTATGGATAAAAAAAAACAGGGAAGGGGGGGGTGGAAGTGTACATCAATGCCAAAAAAGAGGAAACAAGAGGATGATGGTGACGTTTCAGAAACATCAGTAAGCTTTGAAGGGTTAAAGTGTGCAGTCAATTGGTTTCTTTTCTCTCCTTTTTACATCAAACTTTCCTCCGGGTGAACGGCTCTCTGCAGGGCGTCTTGCTGCCCTTTAGCCTGCTGGCGTCCCCCTGAAAATCAATGGGGTCGCAGCTGTGTGGGAGGGCCGCCGCAGGGGACTATTTGATCCAGCTCAAACTCCCTTTACAATCAATTTGTAGAGCACTGTGAAAGGCAAGCCCCCATTTGCAAGCTTTAGCTGCGTCACGTTTGCCGTCAATGAGTCTTGGGAAAGTTCTTACGGTGGCCTCGTTTGGATTCCCGAAAAAGGAAAACATCAAACACATCCGGGGACGACAGGCTTTCCAAGGCTGCCGGCGTCTGCTTCCCAAAGGCCACAGACACCGGCAAAGACCGCAAGAAGTGAAGAAGTTGTCGTGGAGAAAGTGTGTTGATTTAAAATGACATTCGGCTGCAAAGACACACAAGGCGTTTGTGAAGTGCACCCCATGGGAGGCGGTGATGGGACGGGACACCCTGAGGGAAGATTTAGAAATGTCAAGTCCTCACACACTGCCATCTGTGCTGCCTTTAAACACATGACCTGACACCAGCTAAAACACACTTTCTGAAACATTAAAGCAGTTTCAGCAAACACCAAGTAGAAACTAAACACACAAAACACTTTACTCTTGAGGCAAAAGCTCACTTTGAGGTCATAATACAGACTCTGTTGTCAAAAATAGCAAACACAGCAAACACAACACACCCCAACTTAAGACACTTGACACTGTTCACAAATTAGTGTAGAAAGAAGTGAGTCTTTGTATGGGTTCAGGTCTTGGTGCAGGTCAGGGTCTGGATTCGTGTCTGGGTCAGAGTGCGTCTTTGGGTCTTGGTGCAGGTCTGGGTCTGGACTCGTGTCAAGGTCCTGGTGCGTCTTTGGGTCATGGTTCAGGTCCAGGTCTAGGTGCAGGTCTGGGTCTGGATTCATATCTGGGTCTGGGTGTGGGTTTAGACTGGGATCGGTTTCGGGGGCTTTTAGTTCGTGGTTTCAAGCAGGGAAGTGCGGTCTGGGGAGGGGCAGGTGTCAGGCAGTGATTCACCTGACGTCTTCCTCACCTGCCGTCATCCAAAGCCTACTAAAATTAATATAAATATGTGTTCACTAACTTGTTCCATAAATGCAATTCATACATTTGATTTCAATCATTTTAATCATTTCTGCCCTCAAAATTGCTTTATTTTGCATATTTCCTGTTAAATTTCAGGCTGAGGCTGCGAGCTCTGCAGCACGAGAGATTACGCAATCCTGACTTAAGTCGGGTTGATTGTTCCTTTGGTTTACTCAGCGTATGATGATAATGTAAAGCTCCTTTTTTTTATATTTTTTTGGGTGGGGTTTTTGTTGGGTCAGGTGGTCTTTAGATGACTTTTAGGCTTGAAAACTGTGGCTCTATCTGGCAACACTGGCAGAAATTAAATGATGTTTTAAAGCAATTTTTAAAAAGCGGTCAAATGAAGCGTCACGGTCCGAGGGGCTGTGAAAAGATGAAAAGGGAAAATAAGACGCTAAACTTCCAACAGAGCTGAAAGACGGATAAAATAGGACAAACAAGAACAAAATTCAAAAAAACTCTGTTTGTTTTGCCCAAAATGTGACTAATGGAGCTCATATCACCACGCACACAAAGAGAAGGAGAAGCTGAGGTAGGGATGCCAAACCAGGTTAACAGATCTACGTTCTCTAAACTGTGAAACCGATGTGCAGAGCCACATGGCGTGCATTTATAACGTGGTGTTACCATCACAGAAACCACAGAAGTTAGTTTCTGAGACCCACCTTGAACATCCTCTGTCATGTGTAGTGAGTCCTATGAAGGGTTTTTATACTGTATGAGCAGCAGATTGAACTGTTTGATAGGTCTAAAGGTGTTTGAGCAAATTTGTGACCAAAAGGTACCATCAGACCTAACTCCCAGGTCTAAGTCCCATTTTTCAATAGATTTGATGTATGAGGCTTCCCAGATGAAAATTCATCTAAAATGACCCAAAGGAATCTAAACTTCTTTACGTTTTACATTTTTACTCCATCAATAGACTGATTTATTTTCTCCTGTTTTAATTAGCAAAAGCCATAAACTCTGTCTTTTGTTGATTCAATAAAAGCGTATTATTATTATTAAAACAATATTTAAGACAATTTTGATATCTTCTATTGAATATTTCCTATTTTTTTCTGACATCTTCAAAAAGAACAAATTTCAAGACATCAAATTTTACAAAAGCCATTAATATATAAGAGAAAAGGAATAGGACCCTTGTGGGAGTTTACCTGCAAGCTGTTGCCTTTTCTGTAAAAAACGGTGAAAGCCTGAGTCCCAACTGCCCTTAAGGGGCGAATGTGTGCCGTCTGCGGGTGAAAAATGAGCAAACCCGTGCGGGACACCAAAGTCATTTAAAGACCGTAGAGCTTAAACGTTCATGCACATATTTTCTCCACGGTCATGCGGCGGGTGACGGGTTGTACTGAACACTTAAACAACAAGGGCAAGTAAGGATGGAGTAGGTAAAACGCATTTTTAAATCCCGACTTGGGACAATCCGTTTGGGCTGTTGAGGGGGAAGGAGTGTCTATGTGTGCGCTCCTCACTGTTAGAAAAGAGACAATCAGAGTGGAGTTTGTGTGGACGTCCTACGGGCGTCTCAGGTACTTGGGTATCATTTACCCCCTTTATGCGCGGTCAGTGGGGGGCCAGTACTCACACCTCATTAACAACTAGACTGTAGTGTATGGACACCGTACGACTGCATCACCCGTACATTATCTTTTTACAAATACCTAACAATACACTTACCACACGCACGACAATTTCATAACGTCTCTTGAGATGGTCGTAACGAGCCACACTGCAAAGACACACCTTTGCCCCCTTTAAGATGGGGGCGCCCCTCTCTACGACCCTCTCTGGGCCGGGACAACCCAAAAACCAGCAGCACCTGTGCGGGTCAACCCACATACGACTAAGACTGAACTAAAGCTTCTTCTCTTACCCCTAACAGATATAATACAAAGATTCTGTACATCAGTTTGGTTTTTCCGTTCTGTTCTTGGTTTGACCTTTGTGTTCTGTCCGTCTCACCGGGTTCCGGCTGGAACCACAGCTGGCTTCCTTTAGTTAACCCCCATAAGTCTGTTTAAGTGTTTGGGTCAGTTCCTCTGTGTCGGCTCCTCTGCTCTGTCCCGCCTTTGTTCCTCCAAGGCTTTTGTCATTTTGCAGTTTCATTTTTTCAATTCTTATGTTTCTGCCACCATGCCCGGTCTCCTGCATTCTAGGTCCCTCGTCACCAGTTCCTGACATACAACTTTGAAATTTAAAATAGAATAATCAACAGTATGAAATATAGTATTCCTATTGAATATTTCTTATCGTCAATTACTGTTATTTTCATCATTGCCACGGCTATAACCGTAAATGTGTTTCTATATGAAAACAAAAATATTAGGAATATTAGTCATATTAGGGTAGCATGCAACTCTCACCAGTAACTACACAATACTGTGTTGTAGTCAGAAAACTAGTGCAGGGTACTGCTAATATGTTAGCAGATGCCTTTAAAGTTTACAGCCATGTTAAATCGTCAAGTACAATTTCATAGCTTAGTGTTATTTGCTAGGAAGTGTGTATAAATGTCTAAATTATACCAAAAAAAAGATCATAAAGCTGCTTTCCATGTGAACAAACCCAACAATTAGGATGGTGACAAAACGTTTTTGGAAGGATGTGTTAGTTTTCAGTTACTTTTTCTCTTGAGACTAAGAATTCCTCCAATCAGCTCGTAGACTGGATCAGGTTTGTGTGCGACCGGAAACATTTCTGACCAATCAGCATCAACCTTCACGCCTGTGATTGGCAGGCCTTTGTGTCACATTTTAGACCCAACAGAGGTTTTCTTTTTTTATTTAATTCAAACCAACAGAAGTTTATTTAGTTAGCATCAGCATTTTATTTTAAATTAACACTATTGGGGCAGCAGTGACCAGAAATCAAACAATAAACTAGCAGGCGCGCTGCTTCGATGTTCAGAGCTCTGCAGATCATTTTATCCTGAGGGAACTTGTCTGTCAAACAGCTTCAAAGGCAATTCACTCAAAACCACAAAGGCTGTTGTGTTGCCCCAGGCACAAATGTCAAGGCAAATAACAATTCCTGATTGCCCAGCAGTGGTTTTCGTCCAATTCAAGGGTGGATGCAGAGTTTAGGCGAACGGACCAGCAAGCAGAACAAAGCTGTGGTTGCTCATCTAAAAATTAAACGGTCGTCTGCACTGTGGGGCCCCTGCGGTTGCAAGGGGGGAGTGACCGTTGGGACTTCTGCCCGTCTCCTCTGACAGAAGCCCCCCAGGTATAAAAGCGGTGATGTTTCATGACAGGAAGCTGTGAAGAAATCTTACTGGGATGCAGAGGAATAAAACACACATGACTGCAGCAAAGCTTTGCATCTGGTCTGTAAATATGACAGGGGGGTGTGCTGAGGGGGACAAAAAGGGTGTAGGGCTAGTGCACCATATTTATCAACCGGATTAGATTTACCTCTGATCTCCTAGATCCGTTATGTTAGCTCAATCCTGTTCAACTCAAACCTTCCGTCATCTGATCTGACTGATGAGCAGTGAGGAGGGCAAACAGGGACATTGGTAGACTTTTCTTTACATGGATTACTGCCTCCCTACGATTGTGCCTTAATCACAAGGAGAAGTGTGGAATCTCACTCCTTAAGATCAGGAGACCAGCTGTTGCTTTCTGTTCCATTTTCTGCACAGAGCTGGAACAAAGCCTTTGTCCGCTCTGCTCCTTTAACTTGGAAAATGCTGCAGAAAGACTGAAAACTAACTGAGTTGCTATCTTTAGATGTTTTTAAGATCAAGCTCAAAGCTTTGGACACTGCAACAATGATGTGCAACTGCTTTTCATGATTTGTGTGATTTTAAAGATGTTTGTATTTTTTGTATTGAAATGTACTGCCTCTCTAATCTCAATGGGACTTTCCTGGTTAAAAAAGGTTAATTCATAAAAATTAGGTATAAAATAAATGAGCTCATGTTACGTCAAGCTATTGTCACACACCCAGGTGCATGAAAAGTATTCTCAGCATTAGACCCACCCCCGAGAGAAGCGGTGAGAATTTAGTGTCTTAACCCACCAAGCCGACCCCTTACAAGGAC
Organism: Oryzias curvinotus; assembly: GCA_023969325.1. Classification (NCBI taxonomy): domain Eukaryota; kingdom Metazoa; phylum Chordata; class Actinopteri; order Beloniformes; family Adrianichthyidae; genus Oryzias; species Oryzias curvinotus. Next base: position 28,937,867 of record CM043723.1, read on the forward strand.
CTACAGTATATCATGCAAAATCTGCTTTTTTTGAACTTTTTAATATGTTATAATGTTCATTCTTTACAAAAACAACCCCAAAGTGGTATTTTATCGCTGCTTTCTGACCACCAGCCCCTCCCAATCCAAAACAAGCGGATTCTCACATTGTGACATCACAAAGTGAGGAACCGCCCCTTCCAGGAAGAGTCTGCACTGCCAGCTCCGCCCCCAGGCTAACAGACACGCCCACTTTCTCAGAGAGCTAGCGGTGATCGGCTAATCGCATCCGTCTTTGCAAAAGTTAGGATGATGTTTGTTTTCGTGGGCAAAACGCAGAAACGCTGCAGAGGCCGGCTGTAGGATGATGTCATGAAATGGGCGGCACCCACAAGAGAAGAAAGGCGGGGCCTCAGAGTTTGAGTCGTCTAACGTCCGGTTAGAAAAATGAGATGCTAAAATAACAAACATTTCCTAAAAAATGGTTCTTTAGTGTGCCAAAGGGAAAATATCAACATATTTATGGATATAGATTACTCTGAAAGGCTTAAGAAAAGCAGGATATAGACCCTTTAATGCTGAGTGTCAAGCAGGAAGGCTTTTGGGTCTCTTTTTTAAAGTCTTTGGTATGACCTGACCGGGGATTCAGTCCCAGGCCAAACAGTCTGCCACTGGCCTGATCCAGCAGGGTTCAGGAGTGAACCAACAGTGAAACTGATATTTGTGGAGCTTCTGCTCTCTGAGAGGACAGAGCAGGTCCCAGAAGCTCTGAAGACACAGCTAATATTGAGTTCAATAATGAATTTACTATCCCAAAAATGAAGACAATAATTAAGGTTGCCCCAAACACCAAATACTGACCATGTCAATAGCGAGTATTTCCATAAGTTCTATATATGTTGTTCTCACTTGGGAGGTCAGATCATCCAGTCTCTGCTTCAGCTGGTTTCAGATGTGTTCTATGGGGTTCAGGTCAAGGGATCATTGCTGGTCAAACCATATGAGGACACGCCCACTTCCTGAAGTCCAGTCATGTGGTGGAGCGTTATCATCCATGAACAGAAAGTTGGGGATGTTCTAGTGGAATTGGGGGATGATGATGGTGCTATGATGTTTTAAAGGTCAGAACCTGCAGGGACTGCAGGGAGAAAAATGGATTTTGCTCTGACTGGTGATGCCTGTCCAGACTGTTCCACCTTCTACACCAAAGAACCGCGGAGACCATGCTGTCCTCGGCGTATCGCGCATCAACGCTGACCACCATCATTTCTGCACGGTGACCCGACCCTCATCCGTGAACAGGACGGTAGACCATTGCTGCATCGTATTGGTCACATGGTCTGTACTGCAAACGTTCACTTGGTGTGGGTGGAGTCACCTGCAGCGGCCGTCTGTCATTCCAGCCAAAGGGGTGGAGTCGGTTCTGAATGGTTAGTCAGGGAACCCGAGTACCCCTCCCATCTGGTAAACGGGCCTGCAGCTGTGTGGCATTAGCTAAACCCGGTCTGAGGTCAGAGGTCAGAGGTTCTGGTCATGGTGGTGGTCTGTCACTGGGGGGGGCTCCTCTCCTGGGTCTGTCCCAAACTCTGACAGTAGTTCTGGGTCTGGATCCAAGTCTGCTGACGACACTTGGAGACGAGTTCGCCTGCAACACCTGACTGTCTGCCACCAACCTGAAGGCGCTGTGGTCGGGTGGAGCTGCTCGCCGTTCAGCGGCGTCGTGTTCATGGCTGTTGGAACTTGGAACGACTCACTGACTAAATCAGCTGTTTAGACCCACAGAATGTTGATGAAACTCTGAAAAGGTTGTTTTTTGTTTAGAAGTTTTTTGTTTTGGCCCCGATAAGTTAGAAACGCTGTACACAGTGAGACCATCACGTAAAAAAACACACAATGGGCTGTGTCTGTCACCACAATATAATCGCCTCCCAATCCTAAAAACTGTGAAGGGAAACAAACACAGTGGATATCCACCGACTTTGACCCCAATATCGCCAGCTTATTGGTAGTTGTGTTATCTGTATCTTTTTTTTGCCTAACTAAAGGGTAACACAAGTTTGTGGAGCAGCTTTGATGCAGGAAGCCATGGTGGCCTTAATGTTGGCATCCCTTCAAAAAGGTTTTGGGTTGTATTTCCATGTATTTCATATGGTTTCTTCCTGGAGCCTGATCTTCACCATCCTCTTCTGGTGACTTCAAACACTCCTCCGTTAAAACTCCTGTTAGCTAAGTGAACATGTATGTTTAACATGTCATTTGATGTCTGGACAACTGCAGTTCAACAGTTTTTTTGCGATGTTGGTCTTGCACCCCGAGCCCCACTACTCCCCCAAAAGCTGGACAGACCTGTGCCACTCTGATGAAATGGGAAATGACAGCGGCCCTCTGTGGCGCCGTGGGCTTGCTGAGCACCATGAGCTGTATCCACTGCGAAACGCTGTTGAAGAGCGTGATGAAGCGCTCCAGGATAGGGTTGTCCACGGTGCAGCCATGCATCACAAAGCTGTGGTAGTCCTGGAACTGTGAGGACAAGGCGGACATTGGAAAGTGTAAGCAGGCATTCAGAGCTGTGCTAGGACGGCGACACAACTGTCACGTCCAAGCGTCTTCCTCAAAAACTTAAAACTGCAATGTTTAAATATGCTAAGTTCTGTCACAGCAGCATTAGAGCCACGGTTGTTTATTTTGGAGCATATAAATGCATTTCTCGTGTTTCTCTCTGCTCTTATCTTGGTCTCTGTCTGGCTCTGGTTTGCATTTGAAGCCTTAAAGCATGAATTTGCTGCCACTTTGGTTCTCTGCCCCCACATCTGCCACTTAAGGACTCCTGCTCCACTTTCTACAACTTAATGGAGGCCAAAATTGAATAAATGACCCTTCTGCTACTTCCATTTTCATAAAACTGTGTATAGGTCAGATTCTTCCTCTCCTTGATAATTGCTTTATGTGAAGTTCTGCCATTATCGAACTGTCAGCTTCACACAGCAGTTACGGTGCAAACACATCAAAAAGGTGCAAACCGGACAGACATCTTCACATATTTGTATATATGACGTATGTTAAAAAGGGACATTTAAGTAACTAAGTAACTAAAATTTTTCCTTTGTGCCTCAAAAAGTAACACTCAAAAACATAAAACAATGACTATGCAGGGAAATATGGTGTTATTCTCCGTTGCTTAGCAACTACAGTGAGCCTGCGCCTTGTGAGCCATGCGCTCCTTATTACCTGAAACCTGCAAGGCTAACACTCATGCCGCACTCAAACTGACCAGGATCTTGCAGAAGGATTTATACTCCAAGTAGGTCAGGTGTTCGGCCAGCTCGCAGGAGTCCAGGTGGTCAAACAGGAGGGACATCTTTCTCTTTTTGGACACTGACGGGACACGTTGGGTCACTTGACGTTTCCACTTATAGGATGGCCTGAAAGGGTTAAAACAACACCGTTTTCTCTTTGTGTGTCTCTTGCTGGATCACCAGAAGAAAAAAAACGTTAAAGCTGCACGCTTTTAACACCTCAGCAGCCGTTTGAAAGTCGCAAGATAACCAAAGGAACAAAAACAAGGGAGGATCAGGTTACTATCTAAAATGGACACTCACACACTGTCCAGATCAATGAGCTGACTCTGACTGTCATTGCCTTTGGTGGTCAGGAGGTCTTTATAGTCTTTGATCTGGTCTGCCAGCTCCGGGTTCAGATTGAACTCTGCGGGAAACTCGGAAATCCAGTACCTGGAGGAAAGGCCAAAGGGGAAGAGACCGGCCGATGGTTGACGACACATATCAAAATAAGTCTGACTTCATAGAATAACAACTGATTTGAGTCTAAAACTAACTTCAGAAATCACAGAACACAACAATCACCAAGAAGGAGCAAACCGAAAAGCAGATGGGATAAATCTAAAGCCGATATGACGGTTTCGTACTTGATGAGGTGACATATCTTGGTGCGGCGCTCTGAAGAGCAGGTCTCCTCTTGAGATCTGATTCCCAGGTCAAGGTGTGCTTCACTTTGGTCAGTCTGTGAGGTCATGACTCCTAAACAAGCACTGAGGTCAGCTTTCATGCTGGATGATTAAAGGATACTTGAGCACAAGCTTTTTAGCCATTTCAGTGGAGGGGATGTACCAAGGGTGCATCATGAGGAACATGCGGACCAAAGAGTCGTCCTTTAAAGTGCCCTTGTCGTCTACAAACAGGTAGCAGAGGGGGATTAAATGGACAAGACGATTATTTTCAGGTTAGACAAATCTGTTATGTGATTTGGGAAAAAACGAAAAAATGACAAACCGAAGGCTTGGATGCATGCTTCTACCAGCTCGTCCACCGAGGCAGACTGGTCTGAGGTTGTTGGCTCCATTCTCACCCTCCACCCCTGGGTTGTTTTTCCGTTGTTCCCGTCTGAGTGGAATGAACTTCCTGAAGACAAAAGGAGAAATAAATCAGCCAAACAGTATTCATCATTTTTTCTATTATTAGTATTTATTTAAGCGCAATGCATTCAATAAAAGAAAACTGGTGGTCTCCGTTCTAATATTTTTAAGAACTACAAAAGCAGAGCCCAACAAACTAAATAACCTCATCTGCTCATGAAAACTATAAGATGAGCTGCAGATAGAAGTTCAAAAGCCACAGTGTGTCCGTGTCATAGATGTGAACCGTTTTGTTCACGTGCTCATCACAATGTCCCCAGTCTGTTTGGTTCTTCCAATGAACTTTATCCACAAACATTACCGAGACAAACATTGGAATGACGTACCGACTTTTATGAGCTGCTTACTTTTGTCTGAGGTGATGCAGAAAATGAGTTAAAGCCGCAGTTTTCCTTGATGTGAAGCCGCAGAGGGGGCCGTCAGTAAAACACCCCAGAAATACAACAGAGGTTTTTCAGTAACTCGCCATAAATCATCTCAAAAACGTCACAAGAACTCATTTCTGTCACAGAAACCACTGATGTCATTCGTCTTTCTCTCAGAGTGAACCAACATTTTCGAGGGATGCAAGGTGTAAACGCGTCCTTATATCCTCGTTTTAGGACTACAACCTTTGATGATATAGCACAATTCAGAAACCAATACCAGTGAATTCAATGAAATTAATTATAGCTAATTCAGTCAAAACTGTGGTGACGATAAAAAAATGTATAGCAAAAATACCAAAAAAATGACAGAAAATTCAGTAAAAACTATGTTGACGATAAAAAATTAATAGCAAAAATCACAAAACAATATTATATTGAATTCCATAAAAAAAACTATAGTGAAAATCAGAATTTCTTTTTCATAATTGTTCTTTTTAAATGTAAAAACAAATATATTTCTTTTAAGAACTTATTTCCGTAAACTGAACCTTGGCCTATTTTTCTTAATTTCCTGAAAGCGTGACACTTTTATTTTGAAAATGAGAAGCTGCACTGACTCTTACTTTGAAGTTGATTTATTTCTAAGGACAGTAGCACATTTGGTTTGTTTAGTTTATTCACCTAAAAAAAACATCTTCTTTTATTGCCATAATTACAGAGGCTGATGAGTCTTCTGATGACTAGATTAGATTTATAAGTTCGGGAATCAGCAAATCTTTGGGGAACAGAAATCCCAAATATCCAGGTATTTGAACACAGCCCTGTTGAATATCATTCATATGTCCAGGTGGTCATCAGCTTGAAGTAATCGGAATACATGGATCTTCTTTGTGATGTTGGCGTGACACGCTGGCAGACGTGGGAAATATGCATGGAGCCGAGACGATGATGTTTGAGTGCAACCACCAAGCAGTAGGAAGCCTGCATCCTCCTTGTTCCTGCTGTGAACATGCACAACTCTGTGCTTTCATTTGCTAGGGAGCTCCTGCTTATTGCATCATCACTGATTGCTGATAAGACAAAAAGCGATGCTCAGCAACCAAGTTTAGCATCTCAATCCCCGTCAGCTCCGCCCACTGCGGCCCGCGTAAACCCGTGGCTTTTTATCGTCGTGCTTGGGTTAGCGTGACAGTGGGGTGATAGCCTGACACGGTGGGCCACTGCCCCACACTGCCGCAGCGCGGTGGGCGGACGCCCTCGATTACAGGCTTAAGTAGCCGTCGCCGCCGCGCTCGCTTGAACCCTGGGAAACGGAGAGGAACGCCGTCGCAAGGCTTCAGTCTGAACGGCGTCCAGTCATCGTGAAGACGGAGGAAGTGACCGTGATGACGAGGAGCCAAAAGGACAGCAGGACAGGTTGAAAGTGTAACTTTATTTACTACCGGTGACTTACAGAGCCAGAGGGCGGAGTCTGAAACAACGTCCATTCCATTTTAGGTCTTGCAGAATGTTTAGTCCTTAAAATTTACCCATAAGGCCCATACACACCGGGACGAATATTCGCCTGGCGTTATTCGCCAGCGTTTTTCGCCACGTCTTTTGTGTTCACACCCAGGCGATTTTTGCTGACAATGAGCCGAGCCAACATGCAATTTCATTCCCTGACATTAGATGGCGCTTAATGTAAAACAGAAATACTCCTGTACACAAGGTGGTTTTCACTCAGAAGAAGAGAGCCAGTATTCACACGCTTGTCAGAATCAAACAAAGAAAACATGAATATTTCCAGCACCAGTAGCTCCAGCTTCAGTTCCAATGATGAAGAAATTATTGTTCTGTTGATGATGAAAGACGCCGGAAAAGACGCCGATTTTGGGTACATCCCATAGTTACGAGAAGAGAAGAACATGGTGAGTTTTATCGACTGGTACAAGAGCTGAAAATGTATCATGAGCGTTTTCGGGGATATTTTAGAATGTCCGTCATTATTTCTTTGCGGTAGTGTAGCCGCTACTTGGCGTCTATCTTTTTTGCTGGTATGTGTGCTCAGAAAGGCAGTGTTGTGTTTGAGCGCCCCCAAGTTGTGTTTTACTGTAACTTCAGAAGCTCCAGACACGTGTGCAAAAGTGCCATTCTCATTGGTCGTATAGATTTCGACGCGAGGCGTCAAAAAAAAAAAACCGAACCCGAGGCGTTTTTTTTTTTTTTTGACGCTTTGACGCGTGGCGTTTTTTCACGTCGGTGTGCACACTCACATTGGTGCCCTTTGTTTAGTCAGGAGGCGAATTTCGCCGCGAAATTCGTCCCGGTGTGTACGGGCCTATAGACTGTGATACTAATGATGCTGTGCATGCATTAACCCTTGTGCTCTCTTGTGGGGTCCAGATGACCCCACTCCCAACGTTAACGTGCCTCCGAGGCACGTTAACGTTGGGAGTGGGGTCATCTGGACCCCACAAGAGAGCACAAGGGTTAAAGTGGGCGTGTGTGTCATTTTTACTTTCTAGTTTCCCCTCAGAGCAGTTTGTCCTCAGACTCTGACTGAAATGGCGTGCGTGCATCTTTGCTGCGCCGCCGGCTGTACTCGTCTTCAGGATGAGGCTCTGCTGACATTTCGTCCTAATGTTTCATCCGTCATCTCTCCGACAGGGATGCTTTGCAGCGGGACAGAGAACAGTACTGGAGGCCTTCAGGGGACTCCAGGACGGAGCTGTCCTTCAGAGTTCCCTCCTTCTGCACGGTGTCGCTCTCTGGGCATCGCCTCCCCTGCGATCCAGCTCTGTGAAAGTGGCCAGCGCTGCGCGGGCTTTGAAAGCCGCGGCGGTTGCTAGGTGACGATGACCCCGGGGTCACCGATCAGACAGATCGAGGGGCGGCGTGGGCCGCAGCGGGGATGGAGGGAGTCTGACTGATGCTTGGTCCATCCTGGCAGGGCGGAATGTGCTTCTGCTTCACCGTGAATGAAAATTTCACGTCCTCTGACGCGAGGATCCCGACACCATCCACCAGACGCTCCAGTGTAATATATAACGGAGGCACAAATGTCACTTGTCTATTGCTTCTTCATCTTTCAGCAGCTCCTCCACATCCACCTCCTCTCTCACTCCAATCTCCATCATGTCCTCCTTCTCTACCTCCTCTTTTGTCTTTTTCCTGGTATCTCCAACCTCGGCCTCCTTTTGCCAACGCCATCACTGTTCCTCCCAAAGAGAAGCTCAACATCTTCATCTCTGCTGCCTCCAGCCTGATTCAAAGTTCCTCCTTTAAATCCTTTACCTCTGTCTACAAACCCACCCTCCTCCTCCTCAAGTTTCCTCCAGAACCCTGTAGTTACAGTGCAGCAGAATGAGCCAGACGCCGGACCAGTCCAGCAAAGCCTTAGTATTTTAATAACACACTGAGCCCAATTCCCCAGAACCCTAAATGTGAGTGGGCGGGACCTTCCTGAAGAGGCCACGCCCAGCCAGCACAGAAAACAGAAGAACGAGGCCACAGAACAAACTCCACTGCCACAGTGTGTCAGTGGGTCAACAGACCGGAAGGAGGTCATGCAGGGCACAACCAATCCGCTATGAGAGACTGATGGATTCACATCATTGATCTGTCTTTGGTTTAACATTGGATGCCCCCCCCCCCCCCCCCCGTCCTGACACACCCCTCTGCATCTGGCCAGACTGTACAAAATCACTGGCTTGTGCCCCCTTCAGGGGTGTCTAACTCCCGGCCTGGAGGATGACCCCACGTCCCCAGACCCCAGATGACCCCACTCCCAACGTTAACGTGCCTCCGAGGCACGTTAACGTTGGGAGTGGGGTCATCTGGACCCCACAAGAGAGCACAAGGGTTAATGCATGCACAGCATCATTAGTATCACTGTATTGACACCTGTATTCCATCCTGTGGTCCAGGGGTCTTTTACCCCTCCGTCGTGGCTGAAGAAAAATAAAATAACAGTCATTTTTAAAAGTAAGGTTTACTAAAGTAAAGTTAACTTGATTTAGATTTACTAAGCTTATATCTTTATGGGTAAGGTGCACCTAAAAGTAAAATAAAGGATGTGAAGGTTTAACACGCCTGCCGACACCAAGAGGCCCTGGTTGCTGCAGACGTCCCTTTCCCGCTGGATCATAAACCAACGAATTCCTGTTTCCGTTTCCAGGTTTACAGCAGCAGTAAAAGTCGTAAGTCACCACGGCGGTGATGCCATTCTCGTCTTGAATTGTTAAAAATCTTTTGTAGGAGAACATTAGCTGCACTGAGAAGATCCTGTTTGGTACATTTAGAAAGGAAGTCAAAGGGACTTCTGTCAAAAGTAAAAAAAAAAAAAAAAACAGTTTAAGATGTGAAAAATGCAAGTTTCTCTTCATAGTTCTGTTTTTATTCATGCAAAAGAAACTATAACTCGTGTTTGTTATTAAAATTCCTATTTATGTAAGGAATGCAAAGCAAATTCTCCTAAAGGGTAAGAAAAGACTTTCCAGCTCCTGCTAAGCTTTAATCAGTTCCAAACAGACCCAAATGGCTCTGAAAGGTGGAGGACTTCTGGTCTCTACCCACAAATGTAAGAACCACAGTTATTTATTTGAAATTTGTTTGTTTTTTGACTCGTTCTCATCACCTTTGTAGTACAACTTGTCCAGAATTGTGATTAAAGAACCAAAATGAAGGAGGGTGGTGGCAGACGCTGAATCCTAAAACCAAAAGAACCAAAACGGGATTTCAGAAAGCAAAAGAGGACAAAGCAAGAACCTGATGAAGCCAAAGAAGAGATGAGAGTCAGAAGAGGAATGACAGAAAAACCAGCCCCTGAGGGTTCATTAACAGATCATCTGGAAAGATATCATCAACGTGAACAGAGACAGGACAAAAACTCAACCAACAAGGGGGTTAATTGAGGCTAAAGATGTTTTTATTCTGGCACACAGGACCTTTTTGGAAAGCAGAGAGGAAATCAGTCTGCAACACCAGCTCAAAAAACGGAGCAATCATTTATCTTTCTGTTCATACCTGGCTGCCATAAAAACACACTTCTGCATATCAAATCCACACAGCTGTTATCTTTCGCCCAACAGCCTCTCTTTGGCTCAGGAAGTGGACTGAAGGGTGCTGCACGATGGGGCAGATATAGTCCTCCAGAGGGGCTGTTGACAGCCCCTATTTACAGACTGCAGGCTTCTGAGAGGAGGAAAAGAAGCGTTTCCTTTTCCCTGGACAAGCACACTGTCACAGCGGTGGGGGGGGGGGGCACTGCTGCAGACAGAGATTAGCGGCCACAGTTGTTTCCTCGGGGGGGGGGTAAAAACGGGAGATAAAGCAAAGTGCTGGGAGGCAGGAAGACAGCCGGTCAAACATGGAAAACACTTTCTGCTCAGGAAGGAGGAAAAGGACTATAGGGCTGCACGGTGGCGCAGTGGCTGCCTCACAGCGAGAAGGCCCCCGGTTCAAGTCCCAGATGGGGGACCTGAACCGGAGCACCAATGGGGAACCGTTCTCATGTTCTCCTCGTGCATGCGTGTTCCTCCCACCGTCCAAAACATGCTTCATTGGTTCATTGGTTACTCGACATTGCTCACAGGTGTGCATGTGACCGACTGGCCACCTGTCCAGGACGTCCCCTGCCTTCGCCCACAAGTGGCCGGGATAGGCTCCAGCAGCCCCGTGACCCCAAGAGTGCACAAATGATCAGAGGCTGAAACAATAATGAGCAGCTGCTTTTGATGGTGTATGTGGTTTTAATAATGTTAGTTTTTGTGTATTTTTTGTATTGAAATGTGCTGTCTGTGGTCCCAGGACTCCCTTGGAAAAGAGGCTTTTAATCTCAATGGGACTTTCCTGGTTAAATAAAGGTTAAAAAAAAATGGGTCCGAAGACGAATGGAAAACCAAAAAGAAGAAAGTACTATTAGAATCAACTCGTCTTGTATTTTACAAGTGAGAGTGGCACGTTTTTCAACAAAGTTCAAAAAGCAGTTTCAGTACCTCTCTTAGGACTCTTGTGAGCCACGAAAAGCTTGAAGGTAAACGAGGAAAGGGCACGAGAGCGTCTCACGCCCTCCTCCCCACCACAGAAAGCCCTCGCCGTGTCACACTGAGCTGTCGGAGCTTTTGTTTTGCGGCTTCCTGCTTCAACCTCTGTCCTTTAAGCAGATGTGAGCGCTCGCTTCGAGACAAATACAGGAAAAGGTGTCTCGGTATGTCAGATGAGAAGAGTGGGAAGATTTGCACGCCCACCCAGAGTGTTTTCTTACTTTTAATAGGGTTTAAAACAAAAATCGCCTCTTTCTTTGGTGCATCAGCTGCAGAGCGTGTGTGAAGTTTAGGACACACAAGTGAGTTGCGTAACAGTATATGTGCAAACCGCTGTGAACTTCAGCACACGCCTCAGTCAGGGTTCACCGGGCTTCGCTGCAATGCAGAAGTCAAACATTTCACATCCTGTTGTTGAAGAAACTTCAATCTAAAATTTTCACACGTTCTGCTTCACAAATTCCTAAAATACCCCGCCACGTGCAGCAGGGGGACAAAATAACAAACAAAAAAAGATCTTAACAGGTTTGTGCAGCTGTCTGTGGGCTAACATAAAACCCATCCTTTGCTTTGAGCCGATCTGGTTCATTTCCTCCTGCATGTCGCTCAGGCTCACTGAGCTGCACGGCGGTTTCAGTCAACAGTCATTCTGAACTTGTCTTTGTTTGAGAGCGCTACAAGCTTCGGCCTCCGCCTCCTATACGGCCCCCACTCCCGCGCTTAGCCAGCACGCCGTCTTCCTGTTTACATAGTCCTCCCTAATACAAACCTTCGACTAAGTCCGAAGACACTCGGGATTCTGTGGGTTCTCATTTAAAATGTAAAAACGGAATGACTTGTGTTTGTTTGTTTCCTGTGCCTTGTCATCCATTGCAGAAGCAAACACCCAGAACTCCATGCACAGCGTGATGCCGCTCAACCCTTTCACTCCCTTTACTGATATTTCCCTACATTTATGAACTGCTTGCAGTAAAAAATACATTTTTTATTGAATTTAATCGACTTTAGGTAGACGATCTTCCACCCCAGTGATCTCCCCTCATCCACCAAATCTCCTTCAAGCCAGTATTTCAACTGGAACTCCAGTGTGTCGACATTTCTAACAAACTTTTTTTTTTAAACCTGTCATTTTCTAGATCAAAGTTTCTGCAGAGCGGCAGGAATTCATCAGAAATTCACCTCTTAGTTGTGGGCGGGGCTGAATAAGGTGCAGAATAAGCCCGCCGCCTCGTCATCATCCATCTGTTTACGCTCTTTCCATCTAACTTACAGCCCCTCACACCCCCAACCTAACATTGGCAGTGCAACAAAAACGGCGAACAACGTCAGATCTCTCCATCCGTCCAGGTTAGATCCAGATTCCAGCTCGGAGCAGGAAAACAAAGACGGTCACGGATCATCAGAATGGGGCGGGGCAGGGAGCAAGCTTTTTCCAACAGCATTTTTTCATCTGCTCCTGATTCACAACAATTTGAATAAAGAAAAACTCAGAAAGGCTATTTTGAGCCTAATTTTCCACATGTGTGTCCTCCATCGTGAGAAAAATGCTACAAGACGGTGTTAAAAAAAAAAAAAAATCACCCAAAACCGCATTTTCATTGGAACGGGTCTTTCAGAAACAGACAGATGCCTGAAGTGACCTGGTTAACCTAAGGAGAAGAAACAAAAATCCTGCTTTAATGTGAAAATCCGAGAACTGCTGTGTTCTGCCAACTGAGTGGGCGTCAACCCAGATCCAATCCGAGCTCCGCCCACGCTGCTCGCCTGCTAACTCCCTTATTTCGTGTCTGTTAAAGTCAAACTAACTTCTTGTGTCTTGAGTGCAGACAGTTAATAGTGCACAGACGCACTGGATAAATTGAAATTGAATAAAAGTCTGAGCTCCCTCTGCTCTCTGGGATTATTAAAGCCTTGCTTGATCTGCTCCTTGTGGATATTAGCTGATTGCTTCATGAGTTGTGCTGCTTTCGTATATCCCTCTCAGATCTGATGGCATGAAGCTATAATCTTCACAAAAGGACCCATTATGGCCACCTTTAAAAGTGCGGCAGAGGGAGATGAATGAGGCGGCAGGAGGTGATGAGGATGAGGGTAATGGCACTGCGGCACAGAGAGGAGGAACAGGCACACAGAGGTTGTCTTTGTCTGTCTCTTCCAGAGGATTCTTCCTTGCTGGATGTGCGAGATCGTGCAGGCCATGGGTGACTCCGAGGTGACGGGTGATCAAACAAAACAGCAGCGGCAGGCAGGGAAAAACGTCTTTTCTATGCTCGTGCGGTGATGCTCGCCTCATTTGCATCCTCTGAATCACACGCTGACCTGGATGCTCAAGTGCACAAAAGCAAGCTTGTTGCTATATTCAAAATAGGGGGAGCTAAGTCAGGCTGCTGCACAAAGACATCCACAGCAAATGCAGCTCTCGTGTGTCCAGACAGGCAGCAGTCAAATCCACCGGCAGATAACACTGGGGTGAAGCTGGCATTCAAAGGTGCCCATTAATCCCTGGAGCTCTGGGGGTGGCAGGAGAAAATCACCTTCAATCACCAGAGTGAAAACAGCTGCTGCCTGTATGTGACCACAGGGGGCTGATTGAAGGAAAAGTCAAGTGAGCAAAGATAAGCCCGACCTCTCCGTGTTTAATTCAGCAGCCCAGGCTGAATCACAAGTCATTTTGTGGCCCATCAAGAGCGCCGCTTCCCACAGGTTATTGCAGGTCCAGCTTTGAGCTGCACCGTCTGCACTTTTCCCTACGACTTCACAGGAAATCCATCACCTCTCAAAGTACAAGAAAACACCCTCCGCTCCCATCTTGTCTGCTCTCTGAAGTGGTTTGCCTCTGAAAAGCAACACCCTCTGTTTCTATTTATGGATTCCGAGCCCTAGCTGATTTAAAGACTAATTAGTGCAGCTTCAGCACCTGAGCTTCAGGTTGTTGTTGCCTAGAGATAAACGTCCCTCCAGTCGCTTGGCTGAACCCTGCAACAAGTGTGTGACAGCTGGAGGATTCAGCCAAACAAGTTCCTACAGAAAAACCCCAGCATCTTTAGAGGCTTAGACTGACAGCTGAAGATCATGGAGCAAATGGAAGAAGAGCCTCTGTTCAACTGCGCAAAGATCCAAATGAGGTTCCTCAGGCAGCAAATCCGACACAACTGTAAGGGCAGAAGCATAACTTACCTTCAGAGTTTGACGGGTCCCATGCTCAGAGAAGACGCCGCAGTGCTGGCACTTCTGGAATGAGCGCGCAGACGACGCGCCTTACATCATCAGGAGCGTCCGGCAGGCGGGCGGGAGCGCGGGTTCCTGATGTCTGCGTTCTCTGCCTGTTCAACAACTCCTCAGAGGATTTTCTCGCTCGGAAGTTGCTGCTGGGTCGATGCCAGGCGTGCTCCACTAATCACTTCCAAAGCGCGCGCAAGTCTCCCCCTGACGCAGTCGTCTGCGCACTGTGGATGCGCAGCGTCACGCTCTGGCATCTCGTCTCACAGCAGCAGCAGCAGCAGCAGCAGCTGGACCGCGTGCCAGCGCATCCGATTCGGTTCCAGCGGCGACTTGCGCAATTCACAGAGCAGCAGGCCCGCCGTGCGGCTGCATCACAGCAGCGCCACAGTCTGCCCACGTGCTGGTTTACACCCGACTCGCACCATTACGCACCATCAAAACACCGACACCCCTGGTTCCTCGTGCCTCCGAGCAGCTTTGCTGTTTCAGCTTCCAGAGAGTTTCCTTCTTTCTTCTTAAGAGTCTAACTGCAGACAAGGCGGCATGCGCATGCGCCTCATTTAAGCAAATCTGCTAATGGAGTCCGATCATCACAAACTCTAGTCTACGTTACTTCTTTTTAGAGCTTATTTTACAGTTGTAATCTACCTGTTGCCAGCAAAACGTCACGTGTTGCATTCAGGATACAAGAAAAAATAGGACAAATCAAAACTTTAGGTCCTTTTTTTGGTTATTGTTACTTTTTTTGTCTGTGTTTGGTTGTTTTTGTGTTGGCTTGTTGTCTATCACCCACATCAAACATTAAAGTAATGTCTTGTTTTTTCCTTATATTTTTCTCTTACCTAAAAATAAAGATGTTAAAAATGTAAATGATCTCAGATCAGATCAAATATTGTTCATCTTTATCATTTTTAAGTGCAAACATTTTTAGTTATAGAATGAGATGGCTGGAGTACCACCTACATTTTGTCTCAAGTGAAAATAGTTTTATTGAAAAATGTGTTACTCCTAAAGTAACTACATTCTCCCGATGGCTCAATTAAGAAGAAAAGACAAATATTTGATTTAATGTTAAAAACCTGTTGAAACCAGAAAAACCTTTTATTTTTGACAGTAACATAAATTTACTGCAAGTGAGCAAATACTCATCTTTTTTGTTAAATCATTTTTAGGTAACAAAGTCTGGACCTGATGAGTACAGGAAACCTGTACTCATTGGAGCTACAGTGAAAAGGACGGCGGTGTTTGTGGGAGTTGGAGCTGAAGATCGCAGCAGGAACCATGTCTTCAGAACCTCAGGAAGGTTCTGTCAGCGAACAACATTCTGCTACTGAAGGAACCATCGTCCAGAACGAGGAGGAGCTCTGTCGTCAGCGCAGACTTATCAGCTGGAACCCGCAGCCTCAGCTCCACCACATAGGTGTGTTACCTTCTACGAAGCCCTCTCCCAGAGCTCATGACCATAGGTGAGTGTTGGAACAAAGATCGACCGGTAAATTGAGAGCTTTGCTTTTTGACTCAGCTCTCAACGGACCGGTACAGCAACCGCATAACTACGAACGCTGCTCCAATCTGCCTGTCAATCTCACGCTCCGGTCTTCCCTCACTCGTAAACAAGACCCCAAGATATTTAAACTCCTCCACCTGGGGCAGGAGCACTCCACCCACCCAGAGAGGGCATACTACCTTTCTACGGTCGAGAACCCTGGCCTCAGATTTAGTGGTGCTGACCCTCATCCCAGCCGCTTCACCATCTGTAGCAAGCCATCCCAATGCATGCTGGAGGTCCAGGCTCGATGAAGCCAACAGGACAACATCATCTGCAAAGAGCAGAGAGGAAATCCTATTGTCCCCAAATTAGACCCATCCTGTCCCTGGTGAGCATAAAATGACATTTTAGGAGAATTAAATCTTGCTTAAATTTTGACATTAGATGGAGACTGACACATTACCAGGTTTAATAGTAGGAATAGAAAAGCTAAAATATAACCAGTGTGTTTGTGACTGAAAGATAGAATAAAGTAGACATAAATATGCCTGAGAAATCAATTATATATGCTGTTTTGATCAGTTTTTATTGAAAAAGGCTGCATAAATATGACAGACAGGTTTCAGGTTCAGATGCAGTTCTGAAAAACAACAAAAACATGATCCTCATTATTATTCCAAACAGTCCACTTATGTTGGCCCAAAGGCACATTGGCAGTGCAACATGTTGTCCATGAAGAACCTACTCAGCTGTGCTACAAATAACTGCAAACAAACATCCAAACTACAACCAAGACCAAAAAAACTCTCAACATCCAGAATCCAGCTAATATCCCAAACAGAACAAAACATAATTACCCACAATGCACCTGCACGGTACATGTCCTGCAGCAGACAGGGTCTTTCCAATAACTTTATTAGTCTCTTCTTTTTAAAACTGGAAAGATTTTTCTTCAGCATTTAAAATATAAAACAGGAAATGAAAATATTTGACAATCCACTCGATGAGAAGCTGCAGAAAGACTGAAATCCACCAGATTGTAAAAACGTAGAGGTCGTCCTTTGATGATGATGATGTGATGAAGATCAGACGCTGATGTCACTGATGTTCTGGCTGTTGATGGGCTGGATGTGGGTCCTGGTGGTGCTGAAGAATGAAAGATCCTTCTACCTGCAGTCATTCCTGAGGGAAGCTCATTGCAGCTGTTCTCTCCAGACAGAGGGAATGATGGGAAATGAAGTTCATGTTGAAGTGTGGTCCAAGCAGAACAGAAAGGTCTCACCTCAAAGTCAGGACTTGGAGCAGCTGCTGTTCTCTGGGAGCGTGCACGTGCTGCTGCATGTGCTTCTGTCATGGCGTTCTGGATGGGCTGCTGAGGTCTGTTTGCATCCAGACTCTCAGCTGCTTTAGTCAAACTGCTGAGCGATGGAACAATGGAGCCGTTTCTGAAGGAAGAGGATCAAACATGATGCTCTGCATCCGTTTGCTTCAGGAAGTGGAGGTTTTTTAGAGTCTCCAGACTGTTTCTGAACGGCCACAGAAAAGCAGCTGATGTGGTTCTGTCTCCTACCAGCAGGGAGCGCTCTCAGCCAGACAGAATAGATCCTCAATGCTGCTCTGAGAAGGACTCTTCTGTTCCAGAAGCAGAGACTGTTCACATCCAGGAGAATCTGGACTCCAATGAATCCCAGAGAATCTCCTCTCTGCTGTTTGGACACTTTGACCAGCAGAGGGCAGCAGAACTTTCACCAACTCTGGATCTGATCCACAAAAACAATCCATGGATGATCAGATTTCAGAAGATTTGAAGGATCAAAGACAAAGATGTTCTGAAGAGAAGATGTGAGAAGAAAGTCCAGAATGAATCCACTCTGACTTGTCCTCATGTCTCTGAAGCTTGTGTCTTCATGTCTTCACCTCAGAGTTTCTTCTGGATTCCATGAGGATCAATAATATTGATAATGTTCTGTTGTCATTTTCCATCAGAACTTCAGGCTTTTCTCTGCTGATGATCTCTGAGCTGAACGTGTTGGAGTCATTCCTGAATCTGGGATTTTCAGAACAAAGGAGGTTTCCATTTCTTCTAAGCTCTGCCAGAAGAAAAGAGCTGAAGCTTGAAGCTGAAGCAGCATTTGCTCCCAGAATCTGTCCTCCAGACCAACAAGTCCCACCACAGCCTTGAAGACGTTTCCAGAAGCAGCAGCAGACTGTGTTCCCATGACGATGCTGAAGTCAGCTGCTGCTCTGCAGGAGAAAGTCTGCAGCTCCTCAGTCAGGAAGCTCTTTCAAGCTCGTGCACATCTGTCAGTGCAGCAGCAGAAAGCCTGTTTCCCTGCAGGAAGTCTGAGGCTGAAGTGGCGACTTTTCAAAGTAAGAGCCTCATGTAGGCAGGGATGGGTTGATGCTCTAGTGTCTTTTGGATTCAGGATGAGTTCATGCAGATCTAGAAATCCCACCATGATGATCATCCTTGAAGAATTTCAAAATAAAAGACTTAAAAACACCACAATCCCTGCTGGGTGATAAATACATTTACTCTTTTTTTTTCAGTAAATAAATAACATTTATCAGTAAAGCCCTGATTCTAGATGATGGATCTAAAGTTCAAAAGAAGTCAAAGTGCTGAATGAGCACAGATCAAAGGAGACACAGATGATTTCCTGGAATGAAGAAAACATCATGATGTGATCTGGAACTGAGCTGTTCTTCAGAAGATCCTCCCAAACATGGAAACTGTTGCTGCAACACCTGAAGGTTTGGTTCTGTTGCTAGTGAGATCTGATGGATCAGAACCAGACTTCTGTCAGCTGGAACTCTGGCTTCTTCCAGACCATGACATGATGTTCAATAAAGTTCATTCAAAAAGGTGACGGATTTATGAAGTGGTACCTTGAGCTGCGAGTTTTGACCAGGAATCCCTGAGAGTTAGGAGTTTGTAGATTTAGGAGAAACCAACGTCTGAAATGAAACCAAAGTGTCCTAAACCCAAATCCCTGAGCACATCTCAATGTTACACACGGGTCATTTTCCACAGTGGACCGTCACAAGGCACCTTACAAGACTCTGACTGTGTAGCACCGTCAGCTGGTGGCTGCACCCACATTGGATATTTTTGTATGTTTAATTAGGTCTAAACAATGTTAGACTGTTTTCTCTGATGTGATGAAGAGCAACGCCCAGTAGGAGGGGCTTATGCTTTAAAAAGAAATGTCACAGGAAATGTAAAGAGAGTTGGAGGGTGTCATATATGATGTGGCCCTGCGTGGAGCAGTTATAGCGCTCAGGTTCTTGAATTAAAGAAACAACGCTCTCACTTTGGCTCCTCTGCCTTTATTTCCCTGAGGGAACCACGACATATTTGGTGTCAGAAGTGGGATGTGTCGTGGGTCCCTCAGGGAAATGAAGGCAGAGATACCGCAGTTTGAGCGAATGATGCATTTGGCGCTTTATACAAAACGAACGAAGCATTGTTCCGATATACACTCTGCTTCACGAAGGTGGAACAAGCGCCAGAGCGTCTGTGTCAAACGGGCCATAGGGAGCAGCATGAAGGTGAAGGCCTCTCCTGCATTGAGGACGGGGAGCGGAAATGTAGTTTACCCACACAGGTCAGTTTCCTGTTGTTGGTTTTATTTTGATAGAAACGGGGGTCTGCAGCCTTTTAACAGTTAAAGAGCCTTTCTGGTCAATGTCTCACTGTCCAGAACCCAGAAGGACCCACAAAGTGTCTCTTCAGCCTTTAGAAAAATAAAGCACTCCTTTGCACTTATGTTATTTTGGTAACTTGTGATAAATAAACTACTGGGGTTTGTTTGTTTTTTCCATGAATAACATATAAACAAAGCCTTTTTTTATGTTGTTAGTACATCTCTTTAAGGGCCTATTTAATGCAAAATCAACTTTTTAAAATTTGAAGTGTATTGTAATGTTAATTCCTCACAAAAACCACCCCACAGCGGTATTTTGATCCATTCACGCATCTCTCAGCATTCCTCTGAAAACCCTCTGACCACCAAGCCCCTCCCATTTCACAAGAAAGAGGGTCCTCACATTGTGACGTCATAATAAGTGAGGAGCAGCCTCTTCCGGGAGAGTCTGCGCCGATGAGTTCTATCGCTAGAGGAGACGTCACGTGATTCCTCATGGGAGCAGAGCACCGCCATCTTGGTGAGGTCAAGTCACTGCTGCAGTGCATGCAGGTGAACACATTTTTTTGTAAAATGCCGGCTCATTGTGTGGGTTTCAACTGCCAAAATCGGAGATATGAAGGAGGAAAGCATAACATTTGACAGGTAAGTACTATTATTCTTTTTTTTTTAAAGCTGGAGGGGCTTCAATGACAGAACACAAGTTGACATGCATGATGCTGCAGGGCTATTATCAACATGCTGTATGATGTATGTATAATTTGCTGTTGATGTAAATGTAAACTTTATTGTGTTACACCTATATACAGTATACTGGGCTATTATAGTAATATAGATTTCTACATTTCTGAACCAGTGACTGAACTTTTCTTGCAGGTTTCCAATGGAATCAGGAATCAGGAAATCTTTATTGTCATTTTATCACATGATAAAACGAAATTAGGCTCTCTGGTCCCGGGCCACCCGTTTACATTCAGACATAATAAATAATATAATATCAATATGATATTAATATGTTACGGTGTGGTTCTTATGAGTATTGCACAGAAAGCATGTTTCAAATTGCACAGTATATTGTATTAGGTATTACACTAATGGACCAATGGATTCAGACTTAATAAAAAGTGGATCTTAGCAATAAAAAGAGCTAACCCAGATGGATCACTGTGGAACCAACTAGCAATACCGTCTGGCTATGTTCAAAACATTTGTGGAAACAGATTTTGATAAGAGGCCAGACTGTTCGCTTGAAACCCGACACCATCCCATCTGTTACACCACTGATCACTAACATGAATCAGTACATCTATTGTATTGTATTTCTTTGTTCTTTTTTTTAGGGTAAATCTGTTGTTGACTTTTAGACTTATTGTTGTATTTTTAAACATTCTTTGTAGTAATTTTCTTTATTTGTAAGGCATCCTGCACCTATGCATTTTTCATTCAAGTTTGAGCTTTTAAGGCTGACTGTTTCTCTTATTTAACAACAAATGATGTGTGTGTATATATATATATATATATATATATATATATATATATATATATATACATATATATATATATATATATATATATATATATATATATATACATATATAATGTATTTATATGTATAAATATATAGAAATATGAATTACATAAAAGCTACTTGATGCCACCAAAGGCTATAGAAATCATTGTCCTGTGGGCGTCAACGACCTCACCAAGATGGCGTCGCGCTCCGCCACCGTCGGCCAGGCTTCCCAAGCGGGCGTGTCTCCTCTAGTAAATATGTACATCCATCTTTGCCAACGTTTGGATGGGAGACACGCAGACACGCTGAATCTAGGTTGATGTCATGAAATGAGTGGTTAAAGTCACTCAAGTCCCTAATTAGTTAAAAAAGAAATACATTCTTTTGGAAGTATCACTGTTGTAACATTCTTGGTAAATATTAGATATTTGATATTGAAAATAATCTGCTGTTTCTGGATGCATATCTCATTTCTATAGTTTTAGATGCTTCTTGTTCTTCTTCCTTTTGACGAATTTTATACACAAGAAACAACAAAAATAAATTAAATAAAAGGACACACACTTCTTACTATTATTGTTGTTTGGTTTTATGTGTGTGCTTGATATTAACAATTGTTTCTTTATTGTGCAACTGAATGTGAATTTCTGTAAATTAAAAAAAGGGCAATAAAGTTTATTAGAAAAAAAAAGAAAGAAAAAACAGCAAAGTACTAAATTCCAACGGCATTGAAAGCAGCACTTGGAGGAACTGCCCCGCCAGGAAGCGCAGAGAACCAGTTTGCCCTGCAGGCTTGGAGAGTTTACAAACAGGGTTTCAGAATCAAAACCGTTTTCATGCTAACCTCAGGGGTTCCTGTGTTCTTTGGTTCTGGTTCTGGTTCTTTGGACTCCATTTCCAGTTAGAGATTAAAGGTAAAGTGTCGGGCTCTAGTCTTTAACCTCATCGTGACCTTTGTCCTCATGGAATGAAACGGTAGAGTCTATAATTCTATTCATGGATGTGATTGTTTCCACTTTGGAATAAACTAAATGAAAATCATTGAAAAGTCGATGCTGGTTCTGGTCGATCCAAACCCAGAGGCGCTGATCTGAGTCTGAACTTTGACCTGAAGGCTGCTGGTGCGGACTCTCCTCTGCGGTGGTTGGGGAACTCTGCGGGATTCCCTCCCGTGCGTGTCTTCAGTGGCGCGTCCGTGGAATGGAGGTGGGGGATTTGCTGTCGGAGTGCGCCAAGTGCGCAGCTGTGCGCTGCGCGCCCATCAGCCAAGCGCACAGACTCCACTTCTGCAGCTGCAGAGGTGAGACGCGCGGGGGCGCGGCCGCGTCGCTTTTGGTTGCGGTGACGTTGAAGCTGGATGAGAGATGCGGTGGTTTGCGTTATTATATAGGCAATAGAACATAAAAAAATTGTACATTTTTTTGGAAAAATTAATGATTCTGAGTTGCCTTTATGAAAATGTAGAAAAAGATGGAGTCTTTATTACACAATTGTTTTTATGGTTAGCAAAATTCCATATTAAAGCCAAAATAAACCTAAATTCCAGCATTTTCTGAATGAAATCAATCAGTATTTAGATATCATCAAAGAACTGCAAAACCAAAATGCAATTCTAACTCATGTTCAAGATTTTTGAAAATTGTAACATTTATTAAATCCCAAAGGTTTTTTGAATTGATGTTTCTTTTCTCATATATTGTATATGTTTGTGCGTGAAAATAAAAAAGGTTTGCATTTGTGATGCATCACCGAAGATTCTAAGACACCCCCCCCCCCCCCCCCCCGAACTCACGTTTGCCATCATGGCAGAAGGGTTTTCCTCCTGACAGAGTTTCATGGACCTGAACGTGTCTTCATGTCTCCTGACAGAGTTTCTTGGACCTGAACGTGTCTTCATGTCTCCTGACAGAGTTTCTTGGACTTGAACGTGTCTTCATGTCTTCCTCCGTAGACTCTCTGAGTGCAGAGCTGGCCTCTCTGCTGCAGGAAGCCGTGGACATGAAGTGGCCCTTCGTTCCAGAAAAGTGGCAGTTCAACCCGTCCATTGGTGCCAGTGACAAAACCAACCTCAGCGACCTCATCCGTGACCACCTCCCTAAGCTGCTGGTAAATATTACCTCTGGAAATGAGAGGACAGACCCCCCCTGGCCTGTAATCCACATCCTCTGTTCCTCCAGGCTCTTCTGAAGGCCTCCATCGTGGTTGATGAAGCTCCCACAGCTCTTGCAGTCATATTCTTGGTGGACCGCTTCCTCTACTGGACGGACCAGTCCAGCCAGCTGCTAAAGATCGCCCGGCTGCTCCACAAAGCTCATCCGGAGACACCCATAGCCCCCCAGTTGGTCATACGGCAATCCAGGGTGTATCTCAACTCTGGTACGTTGTCTGGCTCCACCTCATTGCCTGATGTGCACATCTCATAAGTTCCTCTGCTCCGGCAAACATTGGAGCCTAAACATCTACATTATGCTTCTAATACTACGTACAAGCCGGGCTTTTTGTTACATTCTAGAGCGCGCATGTAGCCCGTGCTGTTCACACTGGACAAGCAGGGAGGGGCTTCTTCTTCTTTTTTCTACCGTTTACTAGCGCATGTCCAACACTGGAAGAGGTTTGGTGAGAAATGTCAAAGGAAATCTGGTGAATCTCACTCCAGGCTTTTTCTTTCACCGCTCTATTCCCATAAATGAAAGACTTGATGTCATTGAACTCTGTCCGGACACAAACCGCGATTTTTCTCCTTTGTGACCATTTGTCAAAATGGTGAATTAAACTGGATGCCATCCATACCTCTCTGCCAAATCGGAGTCCCAGATTGGTCAAAGTTCGACCTGGTTTACTTCAAAGGCTCCATGTTTAGTGTGTAGAACCCAGGAATGGTCGTAGAAACCTGCGTAGCTACTCGTTTTGAAGGCGTAAGCCTGAAACGCACATGGACTTCTCACTGGACGTGGTCGCTTGAATGCGCCTTGCAGAGTGTGAACGTAGCTGATCTGCAGACATCCAAAGCTAGGGAAGTGTTCAGAAGGAAGGCACATTTTAACAGGCAGAGATGAAAAAAAGTGAAAATCTTCATCATTTTCTGCAGGAAAACTGCAAAAGGCCGAGTTCATCCTGAGCAGTCTGATCCAGAACTGTGGAACAACAGGTAGCTTCCTTCATTTGTCTGTCATAGCTTCTTTTTACTGAAGGGGGGTCTAAGGGCAGGAATGCCAATATAGCTTAGTCAGTTTGTTAGTTTGTTTTAGTATTTTCCTATTGACTCTTTGTATTCATGATCCTTTTGAGTTCATGTTTTACTTCAAAGCCCATCGAGACGACTGTTGTTGTGATTTTGGGCTATACAAATAAAATTGAACTGAATTGAATTGAAATGAATGAATCAAATCTGTATAAATCGTCTTCTTGACATCAGGCTGTTGGACCTACCGGTCCGAGAGCGACAGGGCCCTGGTGCAGGCTGTTAGCGTTCAGGTGCGGGGAACGCTTCTGCAGAAGCTGGGTGAGATCTTTGATTCCGTTTTGTGGGGTTTTTTTTAAGCTTATTGTTGTTTAGTTTTGCTGCTCTTGTTTCAGGGCTGTGGCGTGAAGCCGCAGAGCTAATCTGGGCTTCTCTGGTCGGCTACTACGCTCTTCCTCAGCCTGACAGGAAGGTGACCCTGATTCTGCTGCTTCCGTTTTACACCGAAAGCCTGTGGAGTGATACTTCTGCCACCACGTTGCACACAAAACTTTCTAAGTTGCAAATGGAAATATGAAATATTTGCTTTCAAATTTGTTTAGTTTTTGGTTTCAAAAACTTATTTATTTATTTATTTATTTATTTTGCTTTCAAAAAATGTTTTTACATTTAAACACAGATACAGGACTGAATACATGTTGATAAATAGGACAATTTGATTGGTTAGAATCTGGACCAATCAGTAGGCGGTTTGATAGCAGCTATGTCCCACTGTTCTGAAACTTAAGTAAGCAAAATCAAAGATAGGAAAAAAGCGAGATGAGACACAACGCTTGCCAAGACATTTGTTTTGCAAAAACAAAAATATTTTTTAAGGCAAAAAAAATGTGAAAAGAAACATTTTTTGAAAGCAAAATGAAAAATTACAAAAGCAAAACAAGTTTTGTGTGCAACGTGGTGGCATAAATATCACTCCATACAAGCCGTGTAACCAGTAGCACTTCTTTCAGGGCATTGGGACGTCCCTCGGTATCCTGGCCAACATTTTAGTGTCAATGAACGATGAAGATTTCCATTCTTTCAGGACCAACCCAGACATTCGTTTTGTGAGTCTGTTGTTCAGTGGATCTTCCTGGGTTTGGCATTAAGACAGAAGCTGATTTTTGGTCCTTTCTGTCGTTTTTAGCAGCAAATACTTGGAGACGAGCGACATCGTCTTCTTTCAGCTGCAATGGCAGCCAAGATGGCGGTGATATCCAGTCAGTACACTTCCCTTTATGTGCTGACCAACGTGGTGAGTTTGTCTACACAGTTTTTAAAAAACACAGTTGGCTCATATATGAAAAAGAAAAAAATCAAATAGAAGATTTTTTTGTTGGGTTAGGGTTTTGTTGTTTAGCCCAACGGCGTTTACAAAAATCAATAAATGCAGGAAAACATGCACACATGCATGACCATCAGCAATATATATATATAAGATAATATTAGGCAGAAGGTGAAGTGTGTGGGTGACCTACTGGAATTAAGGTTCAATCCAGGTTTAAAAGCTAAATATTTAACTCTTATCCAAATATGTGATTTGGACTTCAGTACTTGTCTGTCTGTCTGTCTATCTGTCTATCTATTCATCTGTCTGTCTGTCTGTCTGTCTGTCCGTCCGTCCGTCCAAATGTGTCCGTGTCACAGACATGATGCCTTTTGTTTATGTGCTCGTCACAGGATGGCATCGTCACGTCTGTTCTGTTCTTCCTGCTGACTTTATCCACAAACATTACCGAGAAAAACGTTGGAGGTCGCTCTATTGACCAGTTTGAAATGTTTGTTTATGGTGTTTGTGAGTCTGTCCTGATGATAATATTAGGCAGAAGGTGAAGTGTGTGGGTGACCTACTGGAATTAAGGTTCAATCCAGGTTTAAAAGCTAAATATTTAACTCTTATCCAAATATGTGATTTGGACTTCAGTACTTATTTGACAAATACAGATTTAGTTTGGAAAATAAATATTCAGGTTAGATCTCAATAATTAATTTCCAAACTAAACATTTCATTTTATAAAATTAATATTTGTTCTTTAAACTAAATATACATATATATGTATTTAATGTATCTTCAAATTCAATAAAAAACTTGCTAACTAAATATTTAGTTAGTAAATACAACATTTAGAAATGCATGAATTAAAAGGGGAAAATATGCATTTGAAGAATGAAACTTGTTCTCTTTTCTCCTAAATGCGGCTAAATAACCAAAAATATTGCTGTTAATATTTGACTGTCTCACTTTACAAACGGCACCCCATAATATTTCCGTTTAGGATGTTTTAGTTCACATAATTCCTAATTCCACCTTGTATGTTACATTTGTGCATCACTGGTATAATACATTCAGGTTATTTCTTTGGGACATTTTTAAGTTCCTACCTTGGTTTCAGTGGGACTAATTTTAGTGTAACGATCTCTGAGAAAGTGAAGAATAAAAAAAAGTCAAGCATGTGATTTTGACCGTCTGATCATCATTTGGTAATCTGGTGTGGTGGTTTTTCCTCTCCAGACTGCTCAGGGGACGTGCTTGTTGTCCTACAGCTTCTCCCTGGATTGCCCAGACTCTCAGAGGAAGTCCTTCCTGCAGCAGGCACGAGAGGCGTTTGCCATCGGCCTTCTCACCAAAACCGAGGACCAGCTGGTCACCAGCCAGCAGGAGCTGCACACCTTTATCAAGGCCGCCTTCTCCATCACCGTCACCCACAAATGGCTCGACGGCTCCCATGAGGCGGTGCCTAAAGCAAGTCAAGCGTGCCAGGAGGCTTTGGCACTTTTTTATCGATACTGCAGAGCCAACGATGAGGACAAAGACGGCCTCTGTGCCGGAATCATGCATCGGGTCGCTGAGGTTAAGCTGCTGCTGGGCGTGGTTCCCTTCCCCAATTCAGATAAGGGGTCTTTCATCCCCGATCGCTACAGAGATGTCAATGATTCCTCTGTCAGTTTCACCCTGGAGGATTTCTCAAAGATTCTGCTGAGATTTCAGAAGTATCACGCGTCGGTGGCTGAGGCCGCCGCCTCAGTTGTGGGGACTTCAGAGAGGACACACAGACTCTGTTTAGCTGATCTGGGAACAACCATCGAGGCGTCCAGGCCAGAGGGCAGCGCTGAGGCAGCGGGGGCTCCGGGCAGCGTGTCCCTGCATCGGAAAGCAGAGTTTCCCACCACCCGTGAAAGCGCTGACACCTCTTCCTGGCAGAAGCTGTCCATGAGCAGCTCCTCTCAGCTCAGCGGCAAAGGAGACGAAGCCGACAATGAGAGCAATGAGAGCTGCGCTCCCACTGAGGCTGATGAGGATGGCCCAGTCCGTTTACAAGCTGCTGACAACTCGAGAGTACGTGGCTTTGATGTCGCCTCAAACGCAACATCACCCAAAGCTCGTGGTGATCCTGAATTAGAAGAGGGGGGGATAGAGACAGCTGATGATGTTGGGGAAGCAAACAAAAGCTCAGCCCCTGAAGAAGCTCCACTGTCTCTGTCCCAGCTGATGCTCCAAACAACATCCGGCTCCCTGGATGACAGCTTCAGCTCCCAGTATTCCTGGGAAAAATTATCAGCTGACCAGTCAAGTTATCCAAGCAGCCAAACCAGCAAGACTCCAGATTCCGATGAGAGTTTCTTCATCATGGAAACACACGATTCCGATCTTGTTTCCAAATCAAAACCTCAGAGGAGCTGCGAGGCTCAATCGATCTCTCCAGAGGCCGCTTGCAGGCTTCCCCGGCCCATCCCAGATACGTGCATTTCCACACAAAGCTCATTTGAAATGCTTGTGGGGAGTGAAGGCAGCAAGGCGGCCTCTGGGCCCCTCAACCCCAGCTGCTACAGCTGCCTGAACCCCAGCAAAGCAGCAGCGACCCCGGAGTTGTCCCTGCAGGACTACCAAGCACTGCTGGCTGGAGTTTGCCATGCATGTCTGCTCAGGAGGCTGCAGTTCGATGGGAGAGCATTCAGACTCCACCAGCTCTCTGCAGCTCACGGTACGTCTGTTTGCTGGGGTGGAGCACGCCACGAGTGTTTCCCGCCAAACTCTCTCTTTAATAACACCAGACTGAGAAAACAATCGCGTTTATTTTGACACCAGCAGGTGCTCTTCACTTAAAGTTCTCCAAGGAAGCAGGACTGTGGACTGCCAGAGAGACCTGTGTTTACATTGGGACACCCATTGAAATGAATGGCAAACCGCTGCAAGGCAGTCAGAGGGAAGCCATTTGGGTCCAGTTCTTACACCAGGAGGAGAGGCTCAGCAGGTCTGCAGCGACAAAAGTCCATTCATGCAGATTTCAAACCTGAAATGCTCATTTCCACTGTTGTCCATAGTTATGTGGGGAAAAACTACCTGAAGCCAAGTGGAATCCAGTTGCACCTGAACGACGTGGAGAGGCAGATGACAGCGCAGTACTATGTGACTGAGTTCAACAAGAAGCTGTACGATAAAAACGACATGGCGCAGATCTTCTACATCCCTTCAGAGGCTCTGCTGGTGAGGCGCCGCCGATTCAAATGCTCCAATCTATTGACTTCTTTCAGAGATGGAGGGTGGAGCTCCATGGTTCAACGAGTGCAGAATGTCCTGCAGCAAATGGGGCAATTTTACTGCTAAAATGGGATTTTTACCAGAAGTGCATGCTCTTGGAGCCATGAAAAGGTCAAATTTATGTATAAAATAGAAGCTTTATTGTCACCCGCCCTTCATACAAATGAATCACAGGCTAAGTGAAGTGGCGTTTCCTACCATGACAGTAAAAGTTAAATAATGAAGATAAAATACTAGATTAAAAAAAATAACAATACTATTAAAACAGCAATAAATCAGGGAACTCTCCTGACCCCCAACTACCTCAACCAGTCAACAAGTTCATTCATAAATGTCTGGCAAAAAGTGAAACAGCAGCTGCGTTTCCATCACACATGTGCATAAAAATTGAAAAATGTTGAAAAAAAACCCCACAATTTTGCAATTAAACAGATTCCAGACAGACTAGCGATCTGTCCAGGATGTCCCCTGCCTTTGGGATAGGCTCCAGCAGCCCCGTGACCCCAAACGGATCAAACATAACAGAAATTGAATGAATCAATGAACTGATTCCATTAAATCATAATTATGTGAATAATCACAAACCAATTCACACATTAAATCATTCAAAAACTCGGTGACGGATGTGAACAATACTTTGATTGACAGCAGATCCATTCATATTTCTGCCACGGCACTAGCGCTCATCATCTATCAAAAGAGGCGTCTTCTTCAGGCCGTGGAGTGGCGAGCTCCTTACATGTGGGAGTGGCTACAGATGAATCCATTTTGGAAAAGGGGATTTTCCGTTGGAGCTGTGGATCCGACAATTCCACATGAGCTCTGGTGGCGCCCGCGGTACGGCCCCCCATGCCGCCACTTCCTACCAACAAGCGCATTGTCATCCCGTTATTGGTCACATGACTCATTTAATTCCCAAAAAGAGTTTATGTTGGAGTTTTTCTAAATATTTCTATTTGGATGCACCTCAAAAATCACCTCCTCCAAGCACAAAACTTATTTTTGATAAATTAAAAAAAAATGTATTGTCATGTTTGCATTAGGAAATGTATTATCGCCAATCCAATTTGAACAATTACATAGAAAATAGAAACGTAGCTACTGACATCCTTGTTGTTGATTTAGGTTTTGTTGTTTAGTAATCTAACAGCTTGTGGTAAAAAAAACTTGTGATTGTTAAGCTTCTGTTGTTTGATAACCGCCTCCCTGGGTATGAAGAGTCCTCGGCTATTGCCAGGCTCTTAAAGAGATCGTGAACTGACCAATTCTCTCGAAGGCTTTTCTGTCTGCTGTACTGCAACCAGAGAACCAAGTGGACCTCAGTGTGTCAGAACGCTCTCCACGCTCTGGTCCTTATGTCAAAGAATCCCCTTTTTCAAATGAGTGTCTTTCTAAACGTCTCCCTTCTGCTAAATAGATTCTGAATGGAAAAGAGATTGTGGGCTGCATCACAGTGGAGCCGTTCATCCTCGGGAACTTTGTCAAACTGACCAACAACACCGGAAAGAAGGAAGAGCGCCTCAGTGCAACGAAATACGGCATCGCCTTTGGTCACTTCACGTACCTGCTCTCTAACTGCCAGGAAGTTGTTGTAGACTTGCAAGGTGCGACTGAAGTTTGAGCAGCGGCGTCATCGAGCTTTTTCCCTCTCTCTCACTGCATTTGTGTGCTCTTTTCTCAGGATGGGTGACGGCAAACGGCAAAGGTCTGACGTACCTCACCGACCCTCAGATCCACTCCACCAGGACGCGGAGAGGCACCTCAGACTTTGCTGGGCGCGGGATCCGCCTCTTCCTGAGGGACCAGCATGGACCAAAATGCAACGAGATATGTCAGCTGCTCAAACTTCCACCATTGGACCATGAGACAGCTCTGCTGTAGACATTTTCAGAACCGTGGTTAAATGAGCAACTGTCCTTTTGATTTGAATTCTACTTAATGGGGGAGCTGAAACCTAGAGCAGCGGTCCCCAACCTTTTCAGCGTCACGGACCGGAATGACGACACACAACGTTTTCACGGACCGGTCTTAAAGAAGTAGGCGGAGAACTCTTTTAACAATGCTACGATGAAGGAGGAACAGACGCGAGACAAGACGAGGTGTTATCATCCTCTCCCCTTCCCACACTCATGGTGCAAAACAGAAGTACTGTCTTTATTTTGGAAGCGGAAGGCTCCTCTTCTGTCTCCTGGCTGGGAGTGTTCCCCCTTGGCAAAGAAACTTTCCAAAGATGTTTGTTTTTTCCTCATTTTGCTAGCTCCTGGGTTTTATTTTAGCAGTAACCAATCACGTGACTGATAGTGACAAAGAGAATTGGGCAATTTCTCAAAATAAAACATCTTTCAGATTCCAAAATAAATGAAACAGAAGTAATGTGATGTTAGTTATTCTTTCTGTGCGGCCCAGAGACACATTTTGGGAATTTTCAGGGATGGGAAGTCAGCCTCCAGAGGGCTCTTCTTTAATCTTAATCTCATAGATGGCTCCTTGATGGAAGAGTTGAGGATTAAAAGAAAAGATCATTGACTCTCAAAATTATGTGCAGATTGGGGTGATTTTGTAAAATAAAGGTGAAAAAATAATTTCACTATTACTATAAAAATCTTGTATTTGTAATTAAATTTCAGTCTTTGGTGATCCATGCGTGATAGTCATCATTGATGAGCATGGCTTGCATTCGTCATTCATCGATGTGCGCAGATGTCTGTCGAGGGTCTTTACGTGAATTCAGTTTGAGCTGCTCAGAATTTTTGATCGGTTGAGAATCACACAGTTTACGGGTAAATCGACCCGTTGGCCAAAGCCCTCTACAAACATCTGTGCACATCGACGAATGGCAGATGCAAGAAACACTTGTGAATTACACACCTGTATCAGGGAAGATGGAAATTTCATACTAGGAAAAATACATTAAATGTACGTGGTGGCTACGCGACACAGCCTTTAGTTCAGTTCTTTAATTAAAAGATGATTTTTTTTTTTAACTAACAAGCAAATCAAAAGGTTTTTTTCAATAGGATGCTTTAATGAACAAGTTTTTTTCTACTTTTTTTATATTTAATAATGAATTGGATTTATCTGTGCTTTTCCAGAATCTCAAAGTTCTTACATTGTGTCCATTATTCATTCACTCCTCATTCATACTTGGTGACAGTAAGCTACTGTTGTAGCCACAGCTGCCCTGGGGCAGACTGACAGAGGCGTGGCTGCCAGTTCGTGCCTACGGCCCCTCTTGCCATCACTGGGACATTCGTATGCATTCATAGACAAGGAAGGGTAAGGTGTCTAGCCCAAGGACACAACGGCAGTTGACTGTGGGGAGCGGGGATGGAACCGCCAATCCTTCGATCATTGGACGACCTGCTCAACCACCTGAGCCACTGCCGCCTCTATTTGACTTCTATAACCCTGTTCTTACTGAGAAATATGTAAGACATAAAAGTAACTTTCTTTACTCCCTGGAAATGGATTGAGGCATCAAGTGGTTAAACGATGATACTGATGTTAGATCAGAAACATAGGTTATCTCCCGTGTTGTCTCTGAGGTTCTTAGGGAGCTGAAAAGGCTGGATACCAGAAATAAAAAACCTGGAACCTGGTAAACCTTATGTTTAAAACCCTTCATCTACAGCTGGCGGTAGCCAAAGGCCAAATTTTCCTCTTAAGAATAAATAGTGCCAAAAAAAAAAAAGTCTGGAAATCGGCTTTTGTTATTCGATTGATAGAACAAGGCCAACCCACAGAGGTAAAAAATTACAGGTCTTACAGATATCAAGACGTTTATAGATTCAAATGTATTTTAACTCCTTCCCTTTTGAGCTTTGGAAAGAATACCAGTACAGTTATTGCAGCTCCAAGGGTCTTAAGTTATCCTATTCAATTCAATTTTATTTGTATAGCCCAAATTCACAACAACAGTCATCTCAATGGGCTTGGTACCGGTAATTGTAAGGTAAAGATAAAATTATAAGGATGATGAATACATTGAATTCAAAAGAAAATACTAAATTGAACTAACTAAACAGACTAAACTAAACTGGACATCCCTGCCCTTAGACCCCCCTTCTCTGTAAGGAAAAACTCCTAAAAAAACTAAAAAAACAGCAGATGAGCTTCATCCAAATGGAGTTGGGGGGACGGCCGGGGGTGCGAAACGACCCAGAGGCAGGATCCACAGCCAGGTGTAGGAGGAGGAGCAGAGACGAGGTACACGGCCAGGTACAGGAGCACTGTGAGCCCACTGGAAGAGGGACAGTACATGAATCTCACTGCACCATGCAGAGGCATGGAAAAGTAAATGATGAATAATGATCAAGAATAGAGGAGAGTAAAAATACATGAGAAAAGAGGACAGAACCCCAGTGCACCATAGCTACCCCAGCTTCAAAATTACTAGCAGTCTACTAACAACTAATTATTATTGTTATCAAGTTTAATTTAAACACATTAACATTAAGTGAAATATTCTCTGATTACTAGCTAGTCTGACAATAAGCCTAGCTAGATAGGCTTGACACAGATAACACATAGCCTTCACACTGATGCTGGGAAGACGCTAAGATAGTCGGTCTCCTCCCAAGAGTTCCACCTTCACCTTCCTGTGAAACAGACTTGGACACAGACACTTCTGCATGCATGATTATACTGATTACATTGATTTTTCTTGCAGTTACAAACCTTGAAGAAGTGCTGAACCATTTCCAAACTCTGATGAAGGAATTTCGACGGACAAAAAGCACGACCCTCACATGTCGTCAGTGTAATTTAGACAAAAATACAATCGCTATGACTGCAACTATTGCTGAAATGACTTTGCATGGAGAAGGTGAGGATCTGGGGCCATTTCCTGTTTTCACGGTGGGTGACAAACTCATGAGCTATGCAAAGGAATGTGAATAATTCCTGGAACAACATTAAACTGTGGAAGAAAAGATAAGTAATATGAAAAAAATCTGTTCTTTAAAATGCTTCTTTTTACTGTTTTGTTGAGAACTTAAAACAAATGTCATTGTGATGACACTTTGTATGCTGCAGAAGTGAATCATATTAAAGATTGTTGTTTTCACTGTTGTATTTATTTCTCTTTAAATTTGCCTCATGTTACAAGAAGTAATCAGGCCAGAATATGTTTTTACAATGCAGTTACTTCACCTTTACCAACAAGTTAGCATTGTCTCATTTGGTAAGGTCAGAAGACCAAGTGTGTGTGTACACTGCATAGTAAGGGAATATGTGAACATACCCAGCATTTACTACTGAAAGTACCAAGTAATAGAGTGGAAATAGGGCTGACTTTCTTGTACAGTCCAGTTTCATTGTACTTAAGGGGTAGTTTCTGTGGTAAATTCATGGTAAATGAAACATACAAGTGCAGACATAAATTCAAAGTACTTTATTTGTACTTACCATGTTCTTACATGTGGTAAGTACCACAAAAGACAGCTTTGCACGACATGTAAATACCCAGTAAGCATATTATAAATATCCAGTATGTACCACATAAATATGAACCAAATAGTACCACATAAATACACAGCAAGTACCCTGTAAGTACCCAGTAAGTCCTATAAAAAGTACCATGTAATTACCACTTCAGTACTCTGTAAGTACTGTATTGTAAAAGAAAGTTACCAAAAATTT